>PNEQ01088239.1:0-17711 GCA_003012365.1 Medauroidea extradentata | reverse complement strand
TTCTGTGAAGCTAATGGTATAACCTTAAGGCTGACTCCCCCCTTCCATCCTCAATCCAATGGTGCTGCGGAAAGAGCAGTCCAGACAGTTAAAATGGCACTCCTGAAGCAGACAATTGAAGGCAGTCAACAGACAGGTACACAATCTCTACAGCATACAATAGACAAATGGTTATTTGCATACAGGAACACGCCTCACATGGTAACAGGGAAGACGCCGGCAGAAATGTTCTTAAAGAGAAAGCCGCGCACCAAACCGCAGCTGGTGAAGCCGGATTTACCAGAGTATAAGGATGCAAAGTCAAGGATGGTAAGGAAGACCCCATTCTCAGTAGGCGATCCAGTGTTAGTGAAGTGCGTCAGAGGTGAAGTGGCTCGGTGGCAGGCAGGGTACATCACGGAGGTAGTAAGTCCAGTAACATTTAGGGTGAAGGTAGGGGGCATGGTGAGATTTTGTCATACAGATCACTTACGGGCGAGCCATTTGGAAGAGGGGACACTAGTACGTGCGCAAGCGGTAGCTCCCAGTCAGAAAGCCAGTTGCGAAGTGAGGGAGGAGACAGTCTCAAGAACTCCAGCAATAGAAGAGACAAGGATGGCTCGAGAAGGAGAGGGTAGAGGAGAGGGAGAGCACCAAGCAGCAGTGACATCACCAGAGGAGTTGGTCCCAGCAGAAGACGTGGAAGAAGGATTCAAAGGGTTTGAGGTGGAAAAGGCAGAAACAGTTGGGATGGGACCTCTTCGCCGTAGTGGAAGGCTCAGGCATCCACCAGCTAGGTGGGAGTGGTAGTAGGAACGGAGGGACCAAGAAATCTACGAGGAGGCTGTAAATAAAGGAGGGAGAAGTGTAGTGTAGTACTGTGTAGTTAGAACAGAGTAGTGCAGAGTGGTGTAAGGTTGCAGTGGTTGGCAACTGCAGTTATGATGATGGCGGACGAGCAAGAAACATAACAATGTGTTCATAGGCCTACAATTTAAAATCATGTAGTATTGTGTTTCTCTAAAATATGCTGGTGTTAACTATCACTATGACTCCTAGAGTTAATGTACACGTGCTAAACGAAGAGAAGACAAGACAAGCTAAGATAATACACGTGAAGTGCTGCTTCCTGGTTGTCCACACTTTGCCGCGAAGAGAAGAGATGCAGAGTGACGAGAAATACATCTTCAGTTCTCCGCGCTTCACCTATCCTGCAGTGGGCGGCCACACGTCATTACATGGAACTTATTACAGCTGGAAAGAAAAATCGCACAATTCTTTGCGTTTCGCACCAGCGGGCATGCACTTTTAAAGTTATTTATTTCTATAGAGTAAATAAAACATTTTTTTCATAATGGTACTGATGAAGTTCTGTAAAATCAGGATGTCAAAAACAAAACTTGTCTCTTATGAAGTTGGTTTTTTATTACAGCATGGAACTCACTTATCGACTATCATGTGCCTGGGAATCATAAGATCGTGGACTCGAGTCCCGACAAATTCGTGAAGCTCTTCAGGTTACTAAATAGTATGTCATAATAACGATGAAGAATAGCAGATAGATGAATGTCGTTTTTCCGAAATTGGAGTGCGAGTAATTTAAAGAATTGTAATAGTTGTGGGGAAATCGGATTGTCCGTAACTTTACGGAGGATTTCGTTACTATGCGAAACGAAGTGTTTGCTAGTTTACGAAGATTTCTGGGTAATTTTTTGCTTGTACTTTTCCGTAATTTCACGGTTATTTTTTCTAACAGTGTGTCCACTGAAATCTGTGAACATTTTGTAAGATTGACTGCTGGAATCTGTAGTCTATATTCCTACCTGAAGAGAACCAAGAAGTTGGAAAAAAGTTAGTACATATTTCTTATCCTTGAGCTGTATTCTCCGTGGCTTCTCCATTGTAAGGGCTTCATGTCATATCATCACTCAGAGTTAGCCAGACGTCTACAGACACCGAGTTCAAAAGTATGTCAAATTAGGGGTGTTCCTGCTCTGCCGTAGTCAGATAATGTGCGGTGGGAAACAATCTCGTGCAAGTTGCTGTATAATCACTGAGAATCACAGATTACTTAGGGCTGGTATGAACAGGAGGTAGGCAAGGATGAGGGGGAGAGGTGTTACAATACTTCTTGCCCCTCGTAAATAGTTCTGAAGAAAATTACAGAAATCTGACCTTGTGGGGAAACTTTGCCCCACCCAAAATTTTGGTCTATATATCGTTTTGCAAATAAAGATTGAAAGCTTAATTAGATGATCAAAAGAAATTATTTCAAATACTAGGTTCCAATTATCTACTTACTTAGACAAGACCGCAAAACTAACAATTTCAGTGGTCAAAGTAACCCCAAAAATGGTAAAAGTTTACAGAATTTAAAATATTTTTTCCAAGTAGAATATTCAATGTTTCGTTATGAAAACTGCCAAAATAAAACTATTTTACACCTTGAAATCTAAATTTTCTTGGGGGAGGACCCATGGCTCTCCATTTAAAAGATATTGTCGGTATTCATTATATTATTCTCAGGTTAAACCCTGCCGCTTACACGAAACCTGCCTACGCCACTGGGTACGAAGAACGGTCAAAGATAGGAAATATATAGGGAATAATACGGAATACACAAGTGTGGGAACAAAGTACTTCGATAAATAACATTACATGAGAAAACTGGCAATTTTGACCTACAAGAACGACCCCGAATGGGCAATCGATGCTCACATGTCTACTGTGTAACAATGAACAGATCCAGGTGTCACGTTACTTTTATTAAGAAATATGCTGCATTTGCATTAACTGGACATTTTAGTTTGTTTTCCGGAGTTCGGCTTCTCTATAGACACTTTTCCAAACGTCTGAAAATTACAAGATGATTCCTCCATATGGGAAGCTGGGTCGTGACAGTCTTGCTGACCTGTAACAAGAAGTTACCATTTACTTACACCCTATTATCAAAAGTAATCTAAAAGAAATGAAGTGGCCGCTAGCTTATCAGTATGTACAAAATACAGAAGCACATGTACTCAAGTTTTAGTACTTGACAGATACACACAAAAATAGGATGATACAGTAAATAATCGCGGAAGCACGTATCGCGACGTTTCTCTGCTTAGAGCAGCTCCCTCGGGCGAAGAGACGTGACTGACTATTATCAAAATGTCATTCTTTATAGTATTTGTTGGTTTGTTTTTACTCATACATATGATTACATCCTATATTTGAAAAAAAATTTTCTGAGTGAATGAGAAAAACATGAAATCGTCAAGTAGGTACATAGATCCTTAAATCAACGCAAGTAGCTCTGCTAAGTCATGCGATAGCATCTATCTCTCTCTCTCCCTCTTTCTCTACTCTATTGTTTGTGGAGGTAGCTGCTAGGAAGAAATTTCATTTAACTGTCCAGATAAAGAGGCTTTTAAACAAACGATTATTCTTAGGGAAATGATGGTAAACATGGTAATAGTTTCGGGCTAGTAGCCTACAACGTCACAGGTGAGTTAACAGGTTTGGTTGTTTATATAATAATGAAGAGAGGGCAACAAACTTTACTCAGTTTCTGTAAGAAACGAAAATGCAGTGCTGCTGAGTCTCCAGTTCCTGTTACAGCAGGACGTTTCTCCAGCATCGGCAACAACATCAATACAACACACAGATGAGAGATGTGGTTCAGGAAGCCATTTAATTAAGGTACTATCTTCTCTTCTATTTTCTCACCCTTGCGACATTTAATCTTACATTAGTGTCACGAAACTGTTGGACAATGAGGAGAAAGTTAATGATCTTCGAAATGTGTGGAATCCTGATCTCAAATATAGATTTACAGCAGAAAATTGTGGCCGTTTTAGACGAAAATTTCAACTGAAATGGTTGGAGGCATTTAATTGGCTTGCCTATTCCGAGCAGAAAGAAGGTGCATTTTTTAAGTACTGTGTCCTTTTTTTTAGATTAACAATTTGGGAATCTGGTTCTACATTTGTGTCTATATTTTGTGTATGTCTTTTGTGCCTGGGTGTCGTGTCGATATTCGACTGAATTCCATTTCTAAAATTCTTTGTTGACTAATATAACTTTTATTTTAAAAAAATTGCCAAATTCCTCTGGGATTGCTTTTTTATGTATATCTTGTTTATATTTTGTGTGCGTTTTATATTTGTTTTTTTTTTTTTCGTGTTCGTTTTCGTACTTTGTCATTCAACACAGGTTTGATCAGCTAAACATGAACAATGGCGTGTGTCCACAATACAATAAAATTTAAAGACATTCCAACGCGATGACTTGCCGTCGGCCAGCAACCCAGCTGAAGGCTACTATTCTACGTCCGTCTATGTCCACGTTAAAAACATTTACGTGTATCGTACTTAACGATCTAAATGGACAGAATAGGTTAGAAGTATTTCTCGGAGTGTGTTTCAAGTCGCACAGTTTACGTTTTTTTTATACAGTCTGTAATGTAAGATATGAATGTAATATACATAATTTCTATCTTGTTTAGACTAGGTTTACTTTAGTTTGGGTTATTTAATAAATAAATAAATACTTCAAAAATAGCTTCATATTAATTTTCACAACAAATAACCGATGAAAATTACGACATCATAATGTAATCGTCAGCAATACAGACATCCACATATATTGTCGTAAAAATTAACATTAAAGATACATTTTTATAAACTACAGCGATGTATGTTATACCTTACACATATTATTTTGTCCTTAAAGTTACTACAACGAAAATTAGTAATAAGCGTAACACGTAAATTAAAGCCTCAACTTTTCATGAACAGACGTCCAGCAGGTAGACAGATTTTTGTCAATGTTCGTAAATAAAAAAATTCCTGCATATCAAAACTATTCAATAATTTATCACTCAACCCTTAAGACTGTTATATTTTTATTCACTGATCTGCCATAAGTGCTTAACTAGCGCACACGTCAAAATAATATCACATTTATGGAAAGAGCGCAAGCTTAAATAGAGCAGTGTTTTCATGGATCTTTATATGCATTGTCCCTATCATTTTATTTCCTGAAAGCATGACGCAAAGTCAGATGCATTTCTGTTTTTTTTTTTTTTTTAATTTATGTATCAGGATGTTATTTTAAAGCTATAGCAGTTTGAACTAGTCAATTTTCAAGAGACCCAAAAACCTGCTTGTAGTTTTCATTGCTATATTACTTTTTTAAGGATACAGAAGCATAGTTTAACATGTGTTTTCCCTCATGATATAAATATATTGTAAGGTTAGCATATTTGGCACTAAACAAAACACGTATGACACACTACATCTCAGTTTGTGTGCTACGCATGTACTAGGAGCAGATATTTTATTGCTGGTCTTCGGCATAACATAATAAAAGAACGTAAAAATACATTATTTCTTAGCTGCTTACTAATACATAACTATATTGAGCATTACTCAGAGTTTACTTTGTGACGAGAGATTTAAATATAAAAGTGGTAAATATTATACATACCATTATCGCCGTCACAGTTAAATTATTTCAAAACGTTACCAAACATTTCAAAGGCCCACGTTGACATATAACATAGCATTAATGCCACAGTATTAAAGATCTTACTTGACACAAAGGTGTTATGGCCTATTCCTTGAAAAAGTGTAGGTTTTTGTAAGCTAGAAAATTGCAATTAAAAAAATTAATCGTGTTTGGTATTTTCGTAAAGTTATTCGTTAAATTTCCAGATAAGAGATTGGAAGTGATACGTCTTGTTACCGTAGGAAAATTAGCAATGCTCAGCAAACTGCAAAAATGCTACGCAAGCAGACAAAAATTAAAACAGAACTAACACGTGATTCATTCAATGATATATGGACTGGTACAAAAAAAAAACAATGCATGATTTATTCAAGAAGACGTTTAATTATACTTAACCATTCAGCGGAATTGAAACAAGTTCGTCAGAAAAAAAATAATCAAAGCAATATAGCTTCAAGTGAACAGTGGGTGTAATGCTATCATATAAATGTCTTAACATAGCAAACATTACAGTAATAAATAGATTATTCATGTATAGTTTGGCCATTAATGGTAATTGTGTACTTTCCTGTATGAAAAATAATATTATTCGGCAAATAAAACAAAACTATACTTAAAACATTATGCGAGAACTCGTGATAAAATATATTTATTGCTCATGAAGCCTTTTAAGTTGATGTCTAAAAATCCATACTTTATCGTCAATAGCTTGTACTTGCATGGACAAGCATGATACGGAATGTACTTATAGCGTCAGGCCATCTTAGTTTGTAAACTGGATATGTATTTGTTTATATAAGACTATCTCGAGACGGAAAACATAATTTGTTTCAATGGTTACGCTGGAGAAACGCATAAATCATTTTATCAGACCATATTATTTCAACTGATTGTCAGGTCAGAAAAAAACACAGATATAATAGTTTGGCTTACAGTATATTTTGGAAGGTGTATAGGCACTACATATTTTGTATCCAAAATGTTATTTTAATACAGTGTACTTTAAGGCGCTGTATTGTTTTGCTTGGTGATGACACATGTCAGATATGGAAACGCAAAAGTAATTGAACTTACAAATGAATCACTTTTCACATATTGTCCAGGAAATTTTTTTCTTTTTAGGAAACTCCCACTTACCGGGCACTTCGCGTTTCGTCGCTTTTCAGTTCATGTTCATGTTCATGTCATCTATCAGAGTTCAGTATACGGATGCCTATGAGCCCCCAGTTTAGGTGTCAAATGTGTTATGTTCTGCCATCGAATACTGTTTCCATGGGATATTTTAGGGGAATTGAGCCCGACTGTCTTGGATTTTCAATATTTTCCATGTAACAAATTTTCGAGAAGGTTAACTACCCACTTTCGTGACCTTTCGTACCCTAAATATTACTCTCCTACTCATTTTACAGTGTTAGATAGTAAATTACCTTAATATTGTGTGAAATTTGCTGGGATACATTAGAAATTATGCAATTTATTATTTTGGAGCAAAGATCAAACAATATTTATTATCTAACTGTGCATTGCAAAAATTATATAACGTAATAAAAAAAACGTGACACGCCTTCTTGAAAGCTTGTACAGGAAAAATGCTGTAAATCAAAGCCTGCCGTGGGCAATCACCTACGTATTTATTTTAAATTATTTTTGAGTGATTTCTAATGAATTCATTCTAGCACTGGGCCGCATCAGTTTGTAAAATTCCAAGTCGTAGATAAATTGTGAGCTTTCGTTTCGTTTCGTTAACTATAAATGGTTTACAACTTAGTATATATTTGGACAGATTATTATAATACTTGGTTTTTATTGCGGATTTAGAACTATATGTTGATTTTGTTGTAAGATAGAACAACATAAATAAAATATTTTAGTAAAATTTCGTAAATTTCTAGGGCAAATGCCACTTACATTTTGATTTTGTAAGTTTTTCGGCAAAGATCTAATTTTTTATGGTATTGTAACAAGGGGACGATGCAACAATTCTGCAATTCTAAAGCCGTAATGTTTGAATTATTTTGTACTTAGGATTATGACCTGACTTTTAAGTTTATGGTTATCATCTGCTCGTGTTTCCTAATGTAAGAAATTTGAACATTTTATAATGACACATTAAATGAAATGAATACTTAATTATTTAAGAATTACATCAAACCTATTATCCATATAGTAATGTGTTCATTTGGTGCTCTATTCGTATTTATGAATAGTTGACAAACATACCTAATTTGATAACACACTAAAACCGAACAACAAATTTTCAGAATTTCATAAATAGCTGCATCAGTTACGTGCTAAGAGCCACCTCTCCTTGCTGTCAGAGTCCTGGGGCTCTGGCAGCAAGTCCAAATCAACAAGAGAGGTCCAGACTTCTACTGCCACGTCAGAACTGCCAAACGCTGAGCCACAAAGTCGGATAAGGAGAAGAGGACCGACAGGTGCTCGCAGATGCCGAGGAGAGCACTGCCCCAGGAGACTGCAGTCCAGACGGTGCCACCAACACCACTGCCAAACTGCAGGGGAACGCAGGCCACACAGAACACCTCCACTTCGACCTGCAACATCGAGCTGCGAGAGGACACCGAGGAGCTGAGGCCACGAACTAAGAAGCCATCGGAGAGTTCGCAAACCAAAGACTTCTGGGACGCGAACTAAGAAGAAGAAGAGCCAACAGGAGCGATCACCATCTGCCAGCCAGAACACACAGCAGCAGTCATAGGAAGCAGGCAGGAAGAGCAGTCGCGCACCTTGGCGCTTTGTTGCTTTAAAAACCGGCAATAGGGCCAAGGCAGCGGCTGAACATGTGACTGCTGCGCTGCGAGACGCCAACTTCCATCCTGAGCACTGCTGGCAGATCCGCGAGAGAAATACAGAACGCCTGACCGTCTCTACCGAGTGGCTTTCAGCGAGGAGGAAGAGGCCACTCGGCTGCTGGAAAAGAGGCTTCAGCTGGAGGACCAGCACCTGAGGGCGAAGCCGTCGCACCCACGAAGAGAGCTGGAAGAGACCCGCCGACAGCAACCAGTTAGGGGCGAGGGAGTGCTGGAGCTGGTTTTACGACTAGCTGCAGCACTGCCTCGTCTGCTATACAGAATGTTTCTTAAATTGAGGGACAGACTCCGCTTGCGTGTTCCTCACTTTTTTGTGAGGAACACGCAAGCGGAGTCTGTCCCTCAAAACATAATCATGCACTTTTCACCTAAACGCAATATTAAGGGAGTAATGGGCCTCTGAACATAGAATTTTAAAACAGTATTTTCCCAAAATATCAGAAACTAATTGACATAAAAATACAATATTTTCAGCATTGCTTAATGCTATTGGAATCTGCAAACCAACAGAAAATGCTGGTTGAAACCTTCCGCCCTCATGAAAATAGCAGTGGTGCCTACCCTCTATTTGTGTATAACTCTTTTACCATACGGATTTTCGAACATCTGAAGATGGTTTATTGAGTAATGTTACCTTTGTAACAAAAAAGGTCCTCTTGTTGCAATAGTTTAGGACTCATAGTTTTCTTTCAAATCACAAATGAAGATACAGCAAATAGAGTTCCCGAAACAATGGTATCGTGAGTTAGAAACATGTAGGTAACATTGAATGTGCACCATCAACAATTCAAGGAACACAACAAAATAAACACATGAACGCACTATTGCTTATGCTGTATGCTGTGTATCTTAGGTGTAAAACAGAGGACTAAGTAACATTCTTAAACGACGATATGCAAAAAAAAAGGTTGGTTTGGATGGAAACCCATCACACAAAAAGGGATAGGTAGAAACTTCACTGAAACCTTTAAAACGCAAATATCCAAATGTTGTGTTTTATTCCACAAAATTAATTTTACAGTACAAGTTTACCAGAAAGCCATCTTGTTTTTTTGTACATTACACTTCATTGAGTTTTTCCAGGGTCTGTTCATTTCCTGCCTCTACCACTATACCTCCTCTTCTGATTGATCTTATATTACGTATCAGTAGGCCATCATTTACTGGATCAACATTTTTTGTACAAGATTCTTAGTCTCTTCACTTAAGGTGTTTTCGTCCCTCGGGTAAAGAATCTGGGTTGGATCTCTGTCTTTTTTTAAAATTCCTTGAGTAACTCATTTTCAGTTCTTTTTGTGTCTGAGCTCGAGGAGTGGTTTGGACTGTGCTCTGGGGTCTGGTATTACTGAGTTTACCGGCTAGTAGTACATTGCTAGTAACTACTTGATTCATCAGTCACTGCATCTCTACTATTTTTGGAGTCAGCCATTTAGATTGCTCCTTTGTTATTTTTGAGTTGTTACCCAATATGTAATTTAATACGCCCTGAATCAGCTCTGCCATTTCTCTAAAGATTTTATTTACTGTTTTCATATCCCAGGAAGGCATTTCGCCCATCTCAACTGAATCTGACGTAGAAGTGCCTTGATTGTCAGAGGTTTCTTGGTCTGATTTTTCGTTTGTTTCTTCTATTGACTTCCCAATTAAAGACCTCGTTGTACAATCTGTCACGGGCACTCTTGATCACTGATCTTGATATGGTACCAAACGCAAGCAGAGTTTGGAGTGCTTTCCTCCGTTGAGCCAATGGTTTTGACTTAGGTACTTCGGCAATTGCCTTTTGTAGCCATGATACCTTTGTATTTTTAAACGGGCTGGATTTTGACGACATCTTTCAAGCACGTCAGTCGCAGACTGTTCGTATACAGGAGCACTTAAACACACACTTCACAAAAGTTATACGAGAGTTCTATGTCTTGTCAGTGTTCAATGTTTTCTAGCACTACTTCTCATAGTTCACACCACACAATGCACATAGCTTACGAGGACAGCATTACAGTCATTGGTGTGCTGAGGGTCAGGCCATCCCTCTCGAGGACAACATTATGTCGCACTAGCCTCCCGCCTTGCCGCGCCGTACAAGATTCCGGTTAACGGTGCAAATTCTTACCGCGTCTGATGCAACTGCCGGGCTGTGTGAACTACGGGCTGTGTGAACTACTTAGCATTCGCCGCGGGAACAAACACACAAACACGTCCGCACTCCACAACAGCTCTCTGCCTTTGCCGTTAACTTTTTGCATATTTTTGGTGTACCTATACGTCAATGTCCATATGTGCCATCATTATACATTAAAGCCTGCAGTCTACTGTGCCTAGAGCTATCTAATGTGAGCAAGGCCAGGATGACTTCAAGAATACATCGTAAGCAATGCTCACATCACAGTGCAAAAGGCAATTCATAATTTTTCAACCGGTATGGTCTAACGTTCTTCCCTGCAACAAAAAAGAATAATTAAATTAATTTTTAATAATAACAGCCCTGTTGTTCTGGACAAACATTAAATGCACTTAAACTTACTTAGATTTGAATGTGTTCATATTCTAAAAAAAATATGGAAAATGTATTTACAGTTATTACATAAGAGCAAAAATTTTTGAGACTGAAGACTGAATGAAGAAAATACTTAATTAAAATCGCGGTATCCTGCAACACATCCTTAAAAATGTGGATATAATTTAGATCAATAGTTTTTTTACATATCTCAAGGGAAAAAGTTTGTTTCAAATTCTATGTACTTATTAAAACAGCTTAAACATAACACATTAAAAATTTCACTTTATTAGATACCACATTATTTACGAGTTTTATGAAATTCTGAAAATGTGTTGTTCGGTTTTAATGTGTTATCAAATTAGGTATCAAAAATACGAATAGAGCATCAAATGAACAAATTACTGTATGGATAATAGGTTTGATGTAATTATTAAATAATTAAATATTCATTTCATTTAATGTGTCATTATAAGATGTTCAAATTTCTTACGTTAGGAAACACGAGCAGATGATAACCGCAAACTTAATAGTCAGGTCATAATCCTAAGTACAAAATAATTCAAACATTACGGCTTTAGAATTTCAGACTTGTTGCATCGTCTCCTTGTTATAATACCATAAAAAACTAGATCTTTGCCAAAAAAATTTACAAAATAAAAATGTTAGTGGTATTTGCCCTATAAATTTACGAAATTTTACTAAAATATTTTATTTATATTGTTCTATCTTACAATATAATCAACATATAGTTCTAAATCCGCAATAGAAATCAAATATTATAAGAAACTGTCCAAATATATACTAAGTTGTAAACCATTTATAGTTAATGAAACGAAACGAAAGTTCATAATTTATCTACGACTTGGAATTTTACAAACTGATAAATGTCGCCAACATACCTTTGTAAACAACTATTAAATATAATTGAAATTGTGGCACTTGGATTAATTCAGCACAGTAATTTCTGACATGTTACATAAAATAACTTGTTAATTCACATTGTGCATGTGCGTGCTATCTGTATTTAATTTAGCACAATTACTAAAGTGTACTGAAATTCTATAATTTTTTCAAAAATGTTACATTGTAATTTTTACATGTATAATGCATGGATTATTATGATTGGTATGATTTATTCTCCATGTAAATTCTATAACTCTCCGTATGCAATAAAATAATATTTTTCTTCCACTTCCGTCTATTAATTAATTTTAATGCACCTGAATTCATGTCTGTTGTTTATGTATTAAATGACGTGACCGAATTGGGCTCTGAAAACTCCCAATATGTTACATTCAATATTTTTCAATGTGTTAAGCAGCAAGCTTTTTTTTTCAGTAATACAACCACAACTAGTTCGTCCTAGAAATTTATTATAAAATTAAATTTTTAACCCTTATTTTCGAAAGACTTTTAAGCATAAAAATCTGCAAATGTCTGGTAGCCCAAAGACCAAAACTCTGCTACTTAAACTAACAAATAGCATTTCTTTAATTTTTACTAAACAATGGTCACAATACAAAAGGCAAGATTTCAAATGGAATCCAATTGAAATTTTAAACACGAAGCTTTACTAGAATGTACGAATTAAATAATTAACATATGCATTTTTGAATATGTAAGTTAAAATTTTTAAAATCTAATAAACAGACAACAGACAACATTAGTTGGTCAGCGAAAAACAAACCCCTAATTTTATAAACTAAAAAAGTCATTCATGCAGCGTATAAAATTAAGCATTTTTTGTATTTTCAATTCTGTAGATTTTATTGCCAGAAAATAATGGTTACAATGTATGAGGCTAATCTTTTAACAGAGACAAAATTTTACACAGTTCCATCCAAAATTCCTTACGTATAACATATTTATTGTATACCTATACGACAATGTTCATGTGTGTCTTCATTATACATCAAAGCTTGCAGTCTGCTGTGCCTAGTGCTATGTAATGTAAGAAAGGCCTGGATGATTTCAAGACTACATCGTAGGCAATGCTTACATCACAGTGCAAAAGGAAATTCATTCACAGGACATAAACTAATAATAAATTATTCAAGATTATTTATTAATTCACACACATTTTCTTCTAAATAATGTTATCAAAATTGTGATTCAACTGCTCGTCACTGGCATAACAACACACTTCCATTCCTCAACGCGTTTCATAATTAAGAGTAAAAACAGTTTAAGTGCGTCCAAGAAATTTTATAACATCATAATAATTTTTATACTGGTATGGTCTAACCTTGTTCCCTGCAACAAAAAAAAAATAAATAAAATTACAGTTTAAAAATACTAGCCCTGTTCTGGACAAAACTTTAATTCACTTAAACTTACTTAGATTAGAATGTGTTCATATTCTGAAAAAATAATGGAAAATATATTTACAGTTATTACATGATAAAAAATTTGAAGAGTAAAATTTATTGTGACTAGAGACTGAATGAAGATGACACATAAAACTAAAGTCACGGTTTCCTGCAATACTTACCTAAAAATGTGTAGAGTATATTATATGGGTCAATAGTTTTTTACGTATCTTAAGGGCGAAAGTTAGTTTCAAATTCTATGTATTTATTAAAACAGCTTGAACAAAAACATAAATGAAATGTCACTTTATTAAGTACCAAATTATTTACAAGTTTTAAGAAATACTGAAAATTTGTTGTTCAGATTTAATGTGTTATCAAATTAAGTGTATTTGTCAACTATTCAAAAATACAACAAGAGCATCAAATGAACACTTCACTATATGGATAATAGGTCTGGGGTAATTTTTAAATAATTTAGTATTAATTTCGCTTAATGTGTCATTATAAAATGTTCAAACCGCTGACATTAAGTAACACGAGCAGATGATAACCATAAACTTAAAAGTCAAGTAATATTCCTCGGTACATAATAATTCAAACATTATGGCTTTAGAATTCCAAAAGTGTTGCATCGTCCCCTTCGGTACCATGCCATAAAAATGAAAAATTTGCAGAAAAATTTTAGTTGTATTTGTTCTAGGAGTTCACATAAAAATCTACTCAAATATTTTATCCATATTGTTCTATCTTACAATATAATCAACATATAGTACTAAATTCGCAATAAAAACCAAATATTATAATAAACGGTCCAAATATATATTAAGTTGTAAACCATTTATAGTTAACGAAACGAAAGTTCATAATTTATCTACGACTTGGAATTTTACAAACTGATAAATGTCGCCAACATACCTTTGTAAACAACTAGCCTATTAAATATAAGTGTAAATTGTGGCATTTGGATTAATTCAGCACAGTAATTTCTGAAATGTTACATAAAATTACTTGTTAATTCACATTGTTAATGTGCGTGCTATCTGTATTTAATTTAGCATAATGGGTAAAGTGTACAGAAATTCTATAAATTTAAACAAAAATATTTAATTGTAATTTTTACAGGTACATTGTTTGGAATGTTATGATTGGTATGATTATCCTCCATGTAAATCCCAAAAACTCTCCGTGCACGAAAATTATATTTTCTTCTTCTTTCGGCTATTAATTAATTTTAATGCACCTGAATTCATGTCTGTTGTATAAATATCAAATGACTTGACCGAATTGGGCTCTGAACAAGCCCAATGTGTTACCTTCAATCTTTTCAATGAGTCAACCAGATTGATACTTTTTTCAGTAACACAAACACAACTAATTGGTCATAGAAATTGATTTTTAAAGTTACGTTTTTAATCCTTACATTCTAGAGACCTTGAGGTAGATGAAATTAGTAGCTCTCTGGTAGCCTAAAGGCCAAAACTCTGCTACTTAAACTAGCAAATCGAATTTCTTTCAACTTTACTAAGAAATGGTCGTAATACAAAAGGCAAGATTTCAGTAAGTATCCAAGTATAATCAACCCACGAAGGTTTATTAGAAACAAGAATTAAATAAGTAACACATATGAACTTTCGAATATGTTAGAAAAATATTTTTAATCTAATAAACAGACAACAGAAAACATTAGTTGGTTAGCAAAAAGCAAACCCCTTAATTTAATGGACTAAAAAATTCAATCAGGCAGTATATAAACAAATAAGTATTTTTTGCATTTTATATTCTGTTGGTTTTATTGCCGGAGTATGGTAGTTACAATGTATGAGGATTTACTGCTAACATGGATAAAATTTTACACGGTTCCAACCAAGATTCCTTAGGTATATCATATTTCTGGTATACCTATACGTCAATGTCCATATGTGCCATCATTATACATTAAAGCCTGCAGTCTACTGTGCCTAGTGCTATGTAATGTGAGCAAGGCCAGGATGACTTCAAGACTACATCGTAAGCAATGCTCACATCGCAGTGCAAAAGGCATTTCATACACAGGGCATTAACTAATTATAAATTGTTCAAGATTAGTTTTAATTCACACGCATTTCCTTGTATATAATTTATTCAAAATTGTGATTCAGCTGGTTGTTACTGGTATAACAAAACGCCTTCTTTCCTCAATGTGGTTTCTAATTAACAGTAAAAATTTTAAATAACATCCAAGAATTGTTACAATAACATATTACATTTTCTAGTGGAATGGTTTAACCTTGTTCCCTTCTTAAATAAAGACTAATTGAACTAGAGTTTAATAATAAAGTAGTCCTGTTGCTGTGGACAAAACTTTAATTCACTTAACCTAATTAGATGTGAATGTGATCATATTCTCAATAAACTATGAAAAATATTTTTCATTGTTATAACATGATGAAAACATTGACTGGCAAAAAATGTTGAGACGAAATACTGAATGATGAAAACACATATAACTGAAGTAGCCGTTTATAGAAATAAATGGAATAAACAGACTATATTAGTTGGTCTGCATAAAACCAGCCCCTAATTTTTCGACTTAATGTGTCAATCACGCAGCATACATAAAAAAAATATTTTTTTTTCATTTTCTGTTCTGTTGGTTTTATTGCCTGAAAATGGTGGCGACAATGTATCATACGTACAAAATTTCACCACCTGCAAGACAACCTCGAACAGGACAACCTCGAACGAGACAATCTCGAACGACACAACCTCGACCGGAACAACCAACTGTTTAACGTGGATAAATATCTTACTGAGTTCCAACGAAGAAATCTAAGCTCTTAATTCTAATTCCCTTTTGGTATACCTTCACGTCAATATCCATGTGTGACAGCATACGTCAAAGCCTGCAGTCTACTGTGACTAGTGTCTTGTAATTGAACAGTTAGTTACAGGCATAACAAAAAGGCCTACTTTCCTCAAAGCGGTCTCTAATTAACAGTAAAAGTTTAAGCATATCCAAGAATTTTAATAATAACATAATTGTTTGTTCTAGTAATATTTTCTAAGCTTGTTCTCTAAAGCAATGAATACAAAGTAAATTACAGTAACATAAAATTGATTAAGATAAGTTTCCATGTTAACATAGCAGTTGTTCTGGACATACGTGAAGGGGTTCATATTCTTCAGTCTCATTACACTATATAAAATTTGATGGACAAGGGCTTTTTAGACTGAACACGTTATGAAGATAATACTAAAACTGAAAACGCTGTTTCAGGCGTTATGTGCCTAATTAGGTTTAAAAAATTTGTGATGGATAATTATTTTTACATATCTAAAGTGCCAAAGAGATTTTCAAATTCTGCAGCTATGTAACTATAAAATTAGCTTGAACCATATGTTATCAAAGTAGGTACATTTGTCCTCTATTCATAAATACAAAAACACAGCATCAACTAAACACATCACTATATGTGTAATAGGTTTGTTGAAATGGTAGAAAAAAAAATACTGTTCTCGCCCCCTCTACAGTAGAAACTTTACCCCCTCCACTGATAAAGAAACCTGGACCTTCCTCTTTTTTCAGTTTCATTAAATTTTTAATGTATGTAACTGCTGAGTGGTTACACTCCCATTCTGTCGAGGTTTTTGCGATGTCTATGCCGTTTTTTCCCTCTCGCTATTTTGTTATAGGTTGAGCTGTAGGTAAACTGAGGGAGGTAACCATGGCCTCAATTGCGGCCATGTCTACTTAATCCCTTTCTGCCGCGATGCATGCCCCGATGCCTGAAATCCTTCCTTGTAAGCGTGTGGGGCTCAGCACTGAGACGTACTAAGGTCCCGTTCCTCCCCCAGACCCTCACCGTAACACATTAGTTTAGAGTTGGTTAGAAAAAAATATTGCAAAAAATATTGTTCATTTTATATCTTGTATCATTATAATATGTTCAAATTGCTGACATTAAGCAAATACGAGCACATGATGAACAAAAACTTAAAAGCCAGGTTATGTTTGGTAAGTACATATTAATTCAAACATCATGCCCTTAAACTTCTTGAACTGCATCGTCCCCAACATTACCATACCATACAAAAATGAACACTTTGCAGAAAAACTTTCAAAATACAAATTGTCGTATTTGGCCCAGAAATTCGCGAAATAAGTCAGTCAAAATGTATTTATTCATATTGTTACATGTTTGAGACATAAACTTTATTTGTGGGCAATTCCCATGAGTTCTTTTGGGATAGAGGTCTTATAATTAGAAATAAAAGAATTAAATTAAGTACTGGATTTAATAGCTCACAAAGATACGAAATACACAAAACCGTAATCAACTACAACTCTCACAACACAATTAGTTATGCACACAATTACTACTGTGTCACAGACACGTTAACTAACTTTGACAATTAAAGCACAAAAAAATGTCTACCATCAATTAATTAAACAGTACAAATCACAATAAAATTCAGTCATATATCCAATCAACAGTATTTCAAGTAGTGACAGTGTACAACCTTAATAGTCCGCCGTGGTGATGAATCGTCGTGTGCTGCGCAGCACCCCGAGTGCACCGCTGTCTTCACTCTTGTGGTCTTCGGTTCGACTCCCGTCGCGTA
>PNEQ01088233.1:0-17071 GCA_003012365.1 Medauroidea extradentata | reverse complement strand
TATATATGTTCCTTCTATCGTAAAAGTTCAGTGAAAGCAGTTACTGGCATAAGCGTGGTAGTCATAATAGTACAAAATATTCACAATCAATCTATAAAGTATATATGTTCCTTCTATCGTAAAAGTTCAGTGAAAGCAGTTACTGGCATAAGCGTGGTAGTCATAATAGTACAAAATATTCACAATCAATCTATAAAGTGTATATGTTCCTTCTATCGTAAAAGTTCAGTGAAAGCAGTTACTGGCATAAGCGTGGTAGTCACAATAGTACAAAATATTCACAATCAATCTATAAAGTGTATATGTTCCTTCTATCGTAAAAGTTCAGTGAAAGCAGTTACTGGCATAAGCGTGGTAGTCATAATAGTACAAAATATTCACAATCAATCTATAAAGTGTATATGTTCCTTCTGTCGTAAAAGTTCAGTGAAAGCAGTTACTGGCATAAGCGTGGTAGTCATAATAGTACAAAATATTCACAATCAATCTATAAAGTGTATATGTTCCTTCATCAAGACGTAAACCAAACATACTTGTTTGAGTGATTTAATTTGTCATGTCACGTAAAGTTCGATCCCCTTTCCTTCTTACCGATCTGGGTTCGATCCCCGGCGGGATTGGTTACGTGAGAGACATTGCCGTTGGTCGACGGGTTTTCTCGGGGGACTCAAGTATCCTGCGCCTCCTTCATTCCCTCGATGCCTCAGTCTCACAATACCTCATCTATTCTTCGCGCCGGACGGACGATAGGCATGTCTCGCTAGTCCAGCAGCCGGCCCAACGTTCAACCTGGCCTTCTCTCAAACACAATGTGACCCTGCCCGAAAGCAGGAACATGTGCTGGATTTTCATGTAAGGGGAATCACATGTATGATAACGTATTCACCCCTTTATTAAATTTAATTATTTAAAATACTTAAATATATATATATTATATACGCATTTAATCTCACAGACTTACAAACGCAAACGTCGCGTGACTTCTCCCTTTCTCAATCCTTCTCACTTCTCCTCCCACTCTCTTTCTGTATCTATCCAGTTTTTTTTTTATTTTAATTATATTTTAACAGGCCTCATTATTCTTCGGCTCCTGTGTGAATATAAGTGTTGTGCCACAAAAAAAGTACCAAGACCAATATAGTTACACCATATTAAGGGGCCTCCCTAGATAGGCTGCGTTTGTGTGTGAGACAGGAGCGGTAAGGTTGCCGTTGACAGGCGTATGTAATGTATTATCGCCTCTCCGCGCAAACCACTCAGATGGCGTGCAGTGCGTTACTATTATCCTTTATCCTATAGGACTTTTTAAGCGGTGACCACATTATTTTATTTACGGCCAGCATAGTTCAAAGTCTAACGCTTGTTTCTACAGTTGTGTTTTTCGAATCCGGTTGTTATTTTTACAGATACGGCAACCTGGAAAACCCATTTTTTGCCATTTTGAGGGACCCGAAAATAATTTTTCTGCAACGCGTGCCGAATTTTTAAAGCTATTGCGACATAGTTTGGAGTGTGAGTTGTTTTCGTTGACATACAAATGTAAAGCGCATTAAATAGTTTCGTCAAAAAAATAGTTAACTCGCTGCAACGCTTTTGAAGCGCAGATAGGTAGGCCAAATAAGGCAGTCACATAACTACAGAATTTTCCCGCGTCTGAGGGACGGGACCAAATAAGCAACTAGAACAGCTGTAGGTAAAAAAAAACCTCACTCTAGAACTTCTCTCAAAGACGCTGCCTTCCACGCGCTTCGAATGCGTTGCTATGTGTTCGTAAATACGTTTATTTAGAGAACCTATTCCACACGTGCTCATTGTGTCAATGTACGAAAAATAAAACACTCCTGCAAGGACGGAATGTCATTGTTAAGGCTCGGCATCAGTCGCCATATTGAATTATTTTATTTTTCGCTCTTATGAAATTCCGAGAAGGAAAATGTGAAATTTGCCATTATTATATCAGTTCTATTTACCGTGTGCTACAATATTCGCATCGCAATTGAACTTTTAACGTGCATTTAAGGGGCCCGCCTCGTGGCGCATGTGTTTGTGTGAGTGAGGTATGGTGCTAAGGGCGACGTCGTATGGGCCATACAACGGTGCGTCGCCTCTACGCTTAAGGCGTGCAGTCTTCGCGAAAAAACAAATTTCCTATTGGACTTTAAGTGGTGACCCTATTGTTTTATTAACGAAATCACTTTACTAAAGTGCAATGCACTGCCGTTAAGTGGTTTCACATGTATTCGGCTAGTATATTTTCCGCTATAGCAGACTGAAAATCCCGTTTTGACCCATTTTGACGTGCCCTAAAAGGGGATTTCTAATACGTGTGTTGTCTTGAAAGTACTTAAGGGCAGTCGTCTGAAGTGTGTGTTCTTTTCGTAGAGAAACGGCGTGAACACACGTGTATTGGTTTCGGTGTAAAACTTGTTTTTCAAACACGCTGCAGTGTGAATTTATGGCAACGAGGCGGGCCCCTTAAGCCACAGTCAGTCGAGAAAATTTTCACGACTAATTGTGGCTAAAATATACGTTTAAAGTTCAACTGCGACGCTTTTATTGTAGCGCAAGGTAAAAAGAATTGATATTATGATGGTAAATTTCACATTTTACTTCTGAGAATTCCATAAAAGCGAAAAATAAAATATTTCAATATGGCGACTGATGCCGGGCATTAAGACATCATGCTGATTAAAGAACACTGTTTCGGAACCATCCAACATAATTATAAATGGCCTTTCGAGACTGCTGTACTTCAAAACGCATAGTAATTTGACGTAAGCAAAAATCAGAGAGGAACGTGTACTGAACTTTGCTACAAAATCTCTACCAATAAAATTACATGGTCTTCGCTTAAGGCTCCCGCCTACTGGGCGTGTGTTTGTGTGAGTGAGGCACGGCGCCAAGGGCGATGTTGACCGGCTCATCTGGCGCGGTATCGCCTCTAGCGCAAGACACTGGTACGGCGTGCAGTAGTATCGTAGAACACTCGCCTGACTGACACTTTCAGTGGTAACCCCATCTTTCATTGGTGAAAAGTCCATTGAATGTTGCTATAGTAATTTCACACGAATCTAGTGAGTAGTTTTTTTAGATATAACCGGTAGGAAAAGCTGTTTTTAGCTATTTTGAGGATTTCCAAAACTATTGTTCTAATTGAAGTGATGCATTGAAACTACCTTTCCTTCATCGTTTTGAATGTAATTTATTTTTCGTACATTGACACAATGAGCACGTGTGGAATAGGTTCGTTTAAAAAAACGTATTTACGAACACACCGCGTCGCATTTGAATCGTGTGGTAGGCGGCGTTCTTAAGTCCCATAGCTTGGTTCGTTGTGACGTTGCGGCATTTGCTGCGCGCTTCAAAATAGTCATTATAACTTCGTCGATTCTGAGCCTCCAATACACAGGTAGAAGCAGCGATGAATGCAGGAGAGGGACAAACTGGTCATCGCCGAGGAAAACCGCCAGCCAACATCTGTCACGTTACTCGCGTACGAAAACCAGTTCACGGGGTGACCCAGCCGGGACAAGAACCCTGATGTCTTGTCCTGACAACTTCAACTTAGTGATAAGTCCTACAAGTCAGGGGACTTTTGAAGCCGTGAGGGCAAATATTGAATTCTTTGAAATACTAAGTTTTAAATGTCACTATGTTTACTCCTAGCAAATACATTTTAGTTCAGATCCCGCAGTAAAATATTTTAAGAGTTGGTGGATCTGACGCATGAGACGTGCTACGGAAAGTGTTATTCTTGTATAAATATTTAAAACGTGTTTATGTACGAAAAGAAGACACACTTCAAACTGTGTCCATATTGTTTTCAAAGTACTGTACCTAATTAAAAACATTATTACCAAGCTCCTCAAAAATGCTAAATATTACTTTTTCTCTTTGCTGTAGCTGATAAAATATCAACCGTAATCGTAATACAAAATCATAGAAACCTGCATTGGACTTTACCGCATACTTTCCACAAATAAAATAACAGGGTCGTTGCTAGAAGTCCCACTGAAAAACACTACGTAACACTACGCTAGTTTAGTACTACGCGCCGAGAGACGACGAGGTGTTTGACGGACGTGTTCTATTCCACTTACCACGTTCCCCATTTCTATGCCTCAAACGTAAATAAAAAAATTCTAAGGTGCACTAACTCTTTTTAAAATACTCTAAGAATATCTAGAACCGTCACACTACTGTATGTTAAGACAAATATTATCTTTGTTAATTAATTCTAATGTTTTGCTGTATAATGGCCGATATCTGTTTTTATAAAATGAATGTTATGTCGGAAATGCATTTTCAGTATAAAAAGAAACAGGAAAATGAAATGAAACCCAACAATTTTCTTGATGAATAAACGAATTAGTTAGATTCGTATCATGTTCACTGTAAATTAAGTGCAACTTTATACGTAAAATTTAAGTTTTTTTTTCTCTCGTAAATGTAATATTGAAAACCGCTACTGAAGATGTAATTTTACGTAAAATCTTCTACAAATCCAAAAACATATATATATATATATATATATATATATATATATATATATATATATATATATATATATATATATATATATATATATATATATATATATATATATATATATATATACGCATATGAACAAAATGCACAAATGTATAGATATATTTTCTAGGTAGTTGGTGTTAAATAAAATTTTTATACGTAAGTGTAAAAAATTACAGAGTGTAATATTACTAATCATGTTTTGTTTTATTATGACACACTCTTACCGTAGTACAGAAAATTATATTAGTGACGTTTTACGATGACTAAATACGTGTAAACGTACAAGCGTGAAGATATTGTTGCTGAGAATAAAATAAGTGTAAAATTTTGACGTTCGCTTTGCACAAAAAAAAAATATGACGTGAAATTTTACTTAGAACTTTTGACGTATTTAAAGCAAGTGTCGAACTTTTATTTGAATATTCTGAATAATTTAAACTAACATTGATGTAGACATTAAAATAATGTGTTTTAAAAAGTATGTACATGCTAGCTACCAAAATACGCCCTTAGCATTCGAAATATTCAATTTTTAATTCGTAGCCTAAAGAGTAGGTCCTCATCTTTAAGGGTGTTCAAGTGCGATAAAGTCATAATTTTGAATTTTTATTAAATATCTTAGTTTTGTAGACGATACTTGCGAGTACAGTTTCATCTTACAAAACAATTTTAGCTCTCATAGTTTTGTCATAACGTTGCGTCAAAGTCAGAATTTGATAGTTACGCTGCCATGCAAATAGTGAAAACAAGTTCACTTATGTAAGTTAAATAATTCACAGGGAAATTACATACCATAGTCTTCGTAATAAAACATTAAGAAATATTCCGCGAAATAATTTAATATTTAAAAAAAACAATTTTGAATTTTGTAAATTTTTTCTGTACTTTTGTGATTTTTCAAAAAATTCAAAATATGGCATTGTGGGTTTTTTAATGTTTTATTGCATAGCTAATGGAATGTAAAATCACAGTGAATTATTTTATTTAGGTAAAGTGTTTGGTTTTCACTATTTGCATGGCAGCGTAACAAGCAAATTCTGACTTTGACGCACCATTATGAGAAAGCTATGAGAGCTAAAATTGTTTTGTAAGAGGAAACTTTACTCACAAGTATCGTCTACTAAACTAATGATATTTAATAAAAATATAAAATTGTGACTTTATCGCACTTGAACACCCTTAAGGCGGCTCCCTATATAGACAGCTTTCGTGTGTGTCACAAAATCGATAAAACTCCTCGGCTGCTGTCGACTGGCGTTTGAAATGCATTATCGCCCCTACGTACAGCCAACTTAATTGGTGTGCAGAGCGTTGCTAGTATTCATTTTCCTATGCGACTTTAAGCGGTGGCCATATAATTTTGTTTGTGTAAAGTATGGTTTTAAATCCAACGCGTTCGTCTATTTGTGTGTTTTTCAAATCCGGTTGATATATTTCCGTATACGGCAGTCTGAAAAAGCCATTTTTAGCAATTTTGGGAGGCCCAAAATCATATTTAAAATACGCGTACTGAATTTTTAAACTTGTAGCTTCATACGTTGAAGTGTGTGTTATTTTCGTAGATGAACCATTTTTCTGCGTGTTCCGTGGTTTCGCAAAATAATAAATACTTTTATCTCGCTGCGACGTGTTTGAAGCACTGGTAGCGAACAGCCTTAAGGGTGCTCCAGTACAATAAAATAATAATTTTATATTTTTATGAAATATTGTTGGTTTTGTAGACGATACTTGTGAGTAAATTTTACTCTTACAAAACAATTTTAGTTCTCATAGTTTTCTAATAGCGGGGCGTCAAAGTCAAAATTTGCTTAATACGTTGCCACGCAAATAGTGAAAACGAACTGTCATATTTAAACAAAATATTTCTCTGTGCACTTACATCCCGTGAGCTTGCAATAAAACATTTAAAAAACCCACAACGTAATACTTTGAATTTGAAAAAAAAAAAATCGCAAAATTACAAAAAAATTTGTAAATTCAGCAATTTTTTTAAAATGCAAAAAGGGTTCGCGGGATTTTTTCAAACGTTTTATTACCTAGCCCATAGTGTGTTATTTAACTGCGAATTATTTCACGTACGTAAGTCAACTGGTTTTCACTATTTGCGTGGCAGCAGAACACGCAAATTTTGACTTTGACGCACCGTTATGAGAAAACCATGCGAGTTAGAATTGTTTCGTAAGAGGATGCTGCTCTCACAAGTATCGTGTACAAAACTAACACTATTTCATATAAATATAAATTAATGACTTTATCGCACTGAACACCCTTAACAAGAAAATGCTGGCTACCAAATATGTTATCACGAAAACTCCCAGTCAATTTTAAATGTGCGTGTTAAAAGTGTAAACCATTTGCGTAATCGAATGAGGAGTTTGCCTTCGTTTCTAAGTGACAATAAATTTACTGGGAAAATTTACATATTTTAGTAATGGTTAATGCAAAGCAAACCCCTCTTAAAATTCCTGTAATGTAAATGTCGCAAACCCTTATAACGGTCGTTTGTACAAGCACTCCAAGCCACTGTCAGAAACAAAATCAATTAACACTTTCGCTGCGGGATAAAAAAATTTTATTATACCAAGAAAGTATAAATAAATTTTAAAAATTAGTTTTTTGTAAATAATTTATTTTAGGTTAATTTTAAGCGAGAAAATCACACACCTAGTATTTACAGAGTCATTTAATTCGGTGTTCGACTAAAGTCTAATGTCGCAGTTAGGCAATGTTCTGTATATTCGACTATAGTCGAATGTCGCAGTTATGGAGTTAATTTAGACATTGCAGACATGATTTGCTCTGAAGAGTTTCCATGTACAATTTATTAAAACTGTGTTATTATATTTATAATAAATGAGTACTAATTTCATAAAACCCTAAATGAGCTACAATACAGTAGAATCGTGAATTAACTGTGAACAAGGTACAACTCTCACAGTGCAACTGGTTTTACCTTCATTACTAGATTATAAAAAAACCTATGTAACATCTATAAATATTATATTTGCTTTCAATTACACCTTACTGAATCTCGGTGACCAAATAGTTTAAATTGTGTGATTAAAAACTTTTCCTGAATTTTGCTTTCTTCCACAGAGAATCTAAATGCTGTATTGTTTAATTTTTTTGTTAGTTTATACTCTGTAGATGGTCGTTAAAAAAGTCCACTTTCAATCGAATTTGCTAGTAGTAAAAAAAATATTTTGTTAGCACCGTCCATGTTCGATCTAACTGTTATATGACTGACAATTTCGAAGATTCGGTTTGAATAGAAATTATTTCCCAGTCCAAGGACAGGTAAATAATAATGGCACAGTTTCGTAGTTTTACCTTTTTCCGTCTCCTTAAGGCAAAAAAAAATATTTTTAATGTTATATCCCAGTAATAACCCTCAAAATGTAAAAGGAATGGGGTAATTAAGATAATGGTTTTGACGACTCGTTTTCTGAATGAATTTATTACAGAATTAAGTAATGATGACTACTGTTATCGCGTCACAACTAGTTTGAAACAGCGTACGGTGAATGCGTATAGTGTATAATTAAGAGTGAGAGATAGTCACCTACCATAGAATTTTTGTATTTTGTGTCATAACTTTCCTTTAGGGTTAATTTATGCAGCTTTAACCTAACTATAGACTAGAGTACATTTTAAAGGAATTTTAGACATTGTAAATTTTTGTAGTTAATGTTATTTGAGATATATATTGCAGTTATAAAATTAAAATTTCTTCCTTTTCTGCAATTAGATCTGTGACAATAGTAATGACACACAAAGATTTATGGTACTTAAACTACCTTAATGTGTATTCTATTCTGTAGTCAGGTTAAAGTTGCATAAATTTACCCAGAAGAAAAGTTCTACTTCTGTTCTAAATAGTTTTACACGTTAATTCTGCAATCCAGATACTTATTTCCCAATTATCGAACCCTTACAACAGGATTAATTTATACGTGAGTAGAGGTTACCCATCGCTTTAATTAAAGGAAATCTTAATTTTTTAATGAAGCATATCATTATTCAGCTATAGAACATCAAATCAACTTCTACAATAACTGTAACTGATATTATTCTGACTTAATCTCGTGTAATACATTTCGCCTTAAATGCGGTGGCTCCCCACCTATGTTAAGTTTGTGTGTGTGAGAGGTAGTAGTACGAGGGAGTGCTAAGGGTACCGCTGACCGGTGTCTGTAAAGCACTACTTCCTCTACGCCCAAACCATTCAAAATAGAGTGCAGTGGTTTATTACGTTTATTTTTTCCCGTGGGACGTGAAGAGGTCACCATTCAATTTTATTTGCAGGAAGTGTATTTTAAAGTCCAACGAATGTTCTTATTGTGTACACGTGTGCTTATCTTACAAAAAGCAGTTTGAAAAATGAAATATTAGCCTTTCAGTTGTGCTCGAAAATCACTTTTGTAACAAGCGTGCTGAAATTGTCAAACTACAGCTTTAAAAAAAAAAAAAAAAAAAAAAAAACGTAAGAAAACGGTAGTTTTTACAGTGACTTAAAAAATATCTTTTAAATCAACATAATTTTCAGAGAGAATACACTTTTTTACATGTCACGAATACGTCACAATTTATACCTAATTTTTGGTAGCTATACATAAACCTTATAGTTTTTAAGACATTTGCACCCAAAGTATCACTAATTTTGTCAAAAAATGACAAAACCGAGCAAGACTTTATTTTTGCGATATAACAGTGCATTATTATGCAAAACCGCTACCAAGGCATGTGCGTCGTACAACTGAATTTTGTTTAAAAAAATTTTGAAATTTTTACATCTATGTAACAAAAATTCCCCTAGCATGGCTTTAAATTGAAATTTTAAACTGAAACTTCACACGACGTTTGACACCTCGGTCAACTCTTGAGCGAAGATCGCTGGCAGTCACTATTCCCGTAGTCTATGCACGTTACCAGATATTTATTGCGTTTAACGAGTTTGTTCTTCAAAAACGAGTCTCATTGTGAGGGACAACAAGGAATGGACGAGGTGCAAGCTGGCAACATGCCAAAAAAAATCGTACCCTGACAGTCTCCGGCACTGTGGTTGCGCCCACATTTTGCAAGTCTTTTCAATGGCAGGAAA
This sequence comes from Medauroidea extradentata, assembly GCA_003012365.1. Classification (NCBI taxonomy): domain Eukaryota; kingdom Metazoa; phylum Arthropoda; class Insecta; order Phasmatodea; family Phasmatidae; genus Medauroidea; species Medauroidea extradentata. The sequence goes on along the minus strand of PNEQ01088233.1, from coordinate 7,437 downwards.
CGGCAGGGAAATATGTCGCGGCCAGCACTTTTCCCCCACCCCCTTATTTTATTCTCTTCTCTCCTGCGCTGTGCTGTTTGTCCACGGCCGAGGGGGCAGGGGAGGGAAGGTAGAATGTAGCAGGGGGAGAGGAAGGTCCACTCGTCAAGTACAGTCCAATAACACTACAATTAGATCATCGCTCGCTCCTGGCTGACGTCAGCACCGCTGACCGCTTTGACTTTGACGGCGACCTGCGCGAAGGACGAGCAGTCACGTGACCAGCTCCTGCGACGAAATATTCCCCTCCCCTCCGCGCGTGCTCCTCCGTGATCTACCAATGCCGTCTCTAGTATAGGCAGTTCACTCTAAAGTCACTACTTCCCAACTCATAAGGCCAGTTTACACCGAAAAAATCGCTGTAACAATATTACCAACAAAATGTTAGTTACAAAAATGTTATCAACAAATTCTAAGCTATAGCACACTATTTTATAGCAATGTTGACAGCAAATGTGTTATTAACATTGCTGAAAACACCAATGTTACTAACAAAGTTGTACGAATGATGAACGGAAGTTAAAAGCAATGTTGATGACAAAAATGCCTACAACATTGTTGATAACATTGCTATAGGCCATTCGGAATAAAGTGAGCACTAAAGATTAACCTTTGAAAAATATCACTAGCCGTTACTGCATATAAGCCAACATTAACAACAGTTACATTTTTGTTTGTGTGGTTGGTAGCGAATAACTGTATTTAGTCCCGTGTATTTTCTTATTTGAATACAGCATTAGTGAAACAACATCAATTGCAAACGACCTCTCTGCATTAAATATACTTTAAAATGTTTATTTAAGTTCTTACTGACATACCTACTGACTGTATAATTTTATTTAATTAGCGGAAGTACAAAGCGACGCAACCGAGTCGATTATCGTTGGCACACGCCGCTATTTCTTCGCGCCGCAGAGATAGTTTAAAATTTCACCGACAGATGACATCAGAGTTAGGTTTTCGCCGCATTGCGTCATTCAGTTTGTTTGTCCGTTGTGTAATGAATATGGGTTTCTGATAAACACATTCAACGTCGTCGTTCATTGAAGAATGTTGAACGGAATTTTAATTCTTGAGTTGCGTGTGTCGTGTGTTATTTTAGTGACGGTTTTAATTTAAAAGTTCGAATATACTGTGCATGGATTTACGAGATTCGTAACGGTAATTAATAGCGCCGTTAGAGTAGACGCAGAGAAACCAATGTTATAAGACGTTAACTCGCAGGTATTTATAACTAAGATTACTACTGAGTATAGCATATATTCAACACCCGTGCATTTAATGAGTACATATTATTGTCGCTAAAATTTATCGGAGCACTGTAACGTAAATGTAAACTTTGCACAAGACTATGTAAATAAAAGCACGTGGCAATGTTGATGTTTACATGTAGCGGAAAGATATAAAACTTGCAGAAAATAGAAATTAATCAGGGCTTTTTTTAGTGCTCACTTTATTCCGAATCACCTATAGTAACATTTGTTACCAACATGCTTTGATCCAGACCTCCCTAGAATGGGCCGGGAAAATAATGTTATCAACATTGTTGGTGACAACGTTATTAACATGTTTCTAAAATTCATAACTTTTGTTGCTAGCAAATGTTATCAACCAAATGATGGCAACAAATGTTATTAACATTTTTTATAAATATTAACGAAGTTAACAACAGAATGTTAGCAACAATGTTGATAACATTATGTCAACAATTTTTAAGCATTTTTACAACATTGTTAATAACTTTGTTGAAAACATGTGTTACTAGCAATGTTATCGTTGGTATAATAACAAAAAAAATGTATGTATATATTTATTGGGCTACAGAAGTAAATTTTTTATAGTTGTGAAATGTTTGCACAAGTTTTTAGATACATGGAAGTTTTCGTATTAAAAATAGTAAAGATAGAGTCATAATGGCTTGCAGAAAATTGTAAGCAGTGCTCAGATTTTCCAGAACAGCATATATATATATTTTTTTCTAACAGCATATATATATATATATATATATATATATATATATATATATATATATATATACACATATATGCTGTTAGAAAAATAAATATGATTTGAAAAGTGCTCATTTTAAGGTAGAACTTTTCAAATCATAGTTATTTTTCCTAGCAGAAAATTTAGAGCTTCCAGTCACTTTTTAATATATGATAAGAATAAAATTAAAACATTTAAGTAACTCCGACATAAAAAAATTTCTTAAAAAAATAAAAAACACAAATTTCTCTCTTGGCCTTTTGACTTCATTGAATGACCTATATTTTGATGATGAGCGTCGTCGAGTTAGGGGACCGCTATGTGAAAGAGTATAATATACATAGGTATAAAAAATAGAAAATACCTACTAGTTTCAAATTATAAGTTTGAACTTAGTTTTGTGTATATCAGTCTCTCTTACTAGGTCTACTAAGTTCATGCAGTGTTTCGATATTGTACCACTTACACTATAAGAGGCGTTGTTCGCTTGATAGCCGCGCGCGATGCGCGGTATTTGTCATGGGTGGGGGAGGGGGGGATTATCATAGAATGCAGCGACCCAAACGTGCAGACACGTCAGGGCAGATGTCGTTGACGGTTGTGTCTATTTTGAGAATTTTTTAGAGTAAATTAATCAAGACTGAAAAGTAAACGATTGGATATTGCTGTTTGGTTACATACCAACGTAGCTTTCTTTTCATTTGTAATAATTTTTTATCGGGTCTTCTTGATTAGCTTTCCAATCGTGTTTGGCATTAATTTTTACGTCCACGTCTGGTAGTTTTTAGTTATTTCGTAAATATTTTTTATTAAAACAACATAATTTCCGTATCGAAGAATCTCTACATAGAAATGTCAAAAATATATCATAATTTGTACCTAATTGTTATATAGCTATAAACCTCAGTCTTTTTTTTTTCACCCAAAGTATCACTAAATTTGTAATGTAAATTCAGCGAAATCAAGCATAATAATTTTTCGCAAACGAACAGTACATTATTTTTCAAAACGCAAAATGCAAAATTGTGCATCGCATAGCTACTCTTAGTCGTATTTTTTTTTTCAAACATTCCGTTTAAAAAATCTTTGAATTTTTTAACCATTGTGATAAAAACTACTTATTATGGCCTTAACAATCCAAACAAATATTTATCTGTTTCACGGAAATTCCGTTTCTTGGTCATATCTGCCCTAGTGAATTGCAGAATTTTATATGCTAATCGAAGGTTTGGTTTTATCCCTTTACTGGATATAACATGTTCTAAGTATGCAACCACGTTCCCTAAAAATTCACATTTATCAGATTGGAGTTTGCTGAAACTGAAACTGAAAATTTTAAAAATTCAATAATTATTTTTAAAATACTAATTATTGTTATTCTTTATTTTTATGAGCATTGAATTGTAGCCTGCAATGTATTTATCCACAGTAATTTTTTGAGTTTAGTTTATCAGTTGGTTTTACTGCAGCCCTTAAAACGGAAACATGCAAAATATGACTTTAACAAGCCATTACGCGAAAACTATGAGAGATAAAAAATTTCATAAAGCCAAATTAAGTCACATTTGGTGTCTACAATAATAAAACAAATATCTGGTACAAACAAAAAATATATATATATATAAATGGTGATGAAAATTGCGGTTGACCGTGCCCTTAAAATTTCAACCGAGATATTTTAATTGAAGTACAGAGATTGAATTTTAGAAAGAAGTGTACAATGGGAGGTGCATGACTGGATTTGATTTAGTTTCTTGGAGATACTCCATTGCTATATAGATGACTGTCAAAGAAAACATCAGTCGCACTCGTGTTCCTGAACCCTTTGTGTCTACCTGATGACGGGAAAAGATTCCAGTTCCCGAAACATCGTTCTACTGTCTGTCTGGAAAACTACCGTGTTTTGTTTCGTCTCATCATTGTGTCGCGTGTTGTTTTTAATTCATGTCTGATATAATACTGGTTTTGTTTCGGCCTCACTGGTGTGTCGTATTTTATTTTTATAATGATTTTTTTTTTCATTTTGTTTGTTATTAAGTTTTTTGTTTGTCCATTTGCCAAAGCAGACCTCAAACCTTGGTTGTCTGAATTGGTGGTGTTTTGGGTTTTTATTTTGGTTTTTAATATTTATTTTATTTTCTTATATGTTTATCCCTGTTTTAATTTGACCCGATTTCATTTATGGAATTTTATGTCGTGTATGTATCTTATTGACTGAAGCATACTCTGCTTATTTTTTTATTATTATCTTTAGTTTTCTTTGACAGTCATCTATATAGGTAGTGGAGTGTGTCCGAGAAACTAAATCCAATAATTGAATTTTAGGTATAGTAGCAGATTTCAATTTTTCGTTCTCATAATATCAAAAATGGTAAATTCAAGTCTTGATAACAACTAGCCATGTTCAGTTTGGACAGTCGGGGTCTAGGAGGGTGGGGTATAGATGAGATGAGGCTAACGGAAATATGTAGTACAACTTCTGCTGGTTAAAGCTTATATAAATGTATCTCGAGAGCAATAACACCAAGCTACTTGTACGCTTATCATGGGAAACACCACGAAGTCGGGAAGGACGAAACTGCGTGTGCTACAACTTTGTTTCTCAGCAGTAGGCCTATCATTAACTGACTGAATTTTCTGTTACCGCTCGTTAGCAAGCTGGTCAACTGAGAAAAATTCGCAGTCATTAAAAAAAATGAAACGGATGCAAATTTTCGACAGAAAATAATATTTGCCAGTTTTTCGTCAGTTCAGAAGATGTTTCACCAAATAGCTGCCGAACACATCAAGCTTTAGACTTGTCGAAATTATAAAATTTCGTCAAAATGTATTCTTCTGTAACCACCAGAGTTGGTAACAAAATCACCAAACTGGCAAATCTGTATCGGTTAACGAACGTTGCGTCGTTATTTATGACACATGCGTAAGGTTGAGTACGAAAACCTTTTTGATAGTCGATTATAATTGTTAACGTAGTTCATATTTAGGCCTACTATTTGATAGGATTGGTGCTATAAAAACGTATTGGCAGTCAATGCTCCGGGGCAGCGGTTGGCGCAGAGGGTACAGCTCTCGCTTCCCACTAAAGCGATCCGGGTTCGGTACCCGGCAGGGTAGGTCCACCGATTTTAAGAATCGTGCCGGACAATGCTGTTGGTCGGCAGATTTTTTTAGGATCTTCCGTTTCCGCTGCCCTTGTCATTAAGGCGTCTGTACATTGTAGGGTCTCGTTCGATTCCTTTAAGGGTGTTCAAGTGGGATAAAATTATAAGTTTATATTTGTATGAAATATTGTTAGATACTTGTAAGTACATTTTACCCTTACGAAAAAATTTTAGCTCTCATAATTTTCTCATAACAGGGTGTCAAAGTCAAAATTTTCTTGTTACACAGCCATGCAAATAGTGAAAACCAACTGACCTACTTAAACAAAATAATTTACTGTGAACTTACATCCCATAAACTATGCAATATAACATTAAAAGACCCACAACGTAATATTTCGAATTTAAAAAAATAGCAAAACTACGGAAAAAAGGTTATAAATTCAGCATTTTTTTAAATATGAAAACAGTTCACAGGATTTTTTCAAATATTTTATTACGTAGCCCATAGTATGTTATTTCATTGTGAATTATTTCACGTACGTAAGTCAATTGGTTTTCACTATTTTCGTGGCAGCAGAACATGCAATTTTTTACTCTGACGCACCGTTATGAGAAAACTACGCCAGCTAAAATTGTTCCGTAAGAGGAAACTGCACTCACAAGTATCGTCTACAAAACTAACACTATTTCATATAAATATAAAATTATGACTTCATCGCATTTTAACACCCTTAAGGGCGCGGTGCACCTCAGTTTTCATTCAACGTATTTTTTTTTTAATCTGTACCAGATATTTCTAATCTTATTTTATATATACACTGTAATTAAATCTTCCTCTTAGGAAATTTTTGTACCTCTCATAGTTTTTGCGTAATGAGTCGTAAACGTAAAAATTGGACTTTACGGTTTTAAGTACGCCACTAAAACCAATTGACATACCAAACTGAAAAAAATTAACACTATATAACAATGTCGTAGGCTACGAATTGACATATATAATAACAAAAAAAATTGTATTTGTAAAAAAATTTTATATTTTTTAAATTAATTTAATTTCTAAATTCAGCATTTTTTATTAAATACAGAAGTATTTTATTTTTTGTTTTTATATATATCAAATCATAACCTACAACATTGTTATACACTGTGAATTTTGTCGATTTAATATGTGAGTTGGCCTTACAGACGTCCAGTAGTCTGGGGTACGATGCCCTGGCTCTCGTGTATCCTCCTCATACGACATTTGGGATCCAGGACTTGACAGCACGAAACATCCGCAGGCAAAGCAAACCCTTAAGGTTCCTATATGCCTGTGCTTGAAACGCGTTGCAACGAATTACAAGTAATCATATTTGTAAGAAACATCTCAACGCGCATTACGTTTGTACAACTACGAAAAGAAAACACATTTCAAACAATATTTCTACCAGTTCAAAAATTAGAATCGCTTATTGGAAACATAATTTTCAAGACTCTCAAAATGGCTAAAAACAGCCTTTTTAAACTGCCGTATCTGGGAATATTCCAACCAGATTCGAAAAACACAATAATAGTAATAAGTGCTGGAATTTGAACCATAAATATCACAAATAAAATGATATGGTCACCGCTTAATGTCCCATATGAAAAGGAATAATAGTGAATATATGTGCGCCAGTTGCTGGGTTTGCGTGTAGAGGCGATAATACATTATATAGGCTAACCGACGTCACTCTTAACGCTCCATCGGTTTTGTGCCTCACATAGGCTACATTAACGCAGGAACCTTAAGGCTGGAATTCATAGTCGAAGGCTTGTTTGGCAAATAAGTAGTACTTCGTGAAGCAACGTTTATCCTCTAAGCAATACTAATATCAGCAATGAATTCATAAACGTCTACTTTAAGAAGTAAATCTTAAACAAGCATAACTTATATAGGCCATGTTGTACTTCAAGAAGTAACCAAATAAGTATCGCTACAATATCAGTACCAACATGTCACAACTGAAGTTGTATCTGAATTACAGCAGTCATCTAGAGTAATTGAATATTTAGTTACATTTGATTGTCAATTCCATTTGAAAGTATTTTTCTTTTACTTTAATAGATGTTCAAACTTAAATAACAATACTGTTACAAGTTTGAAGAGCACAAACTTTATATGTGGGCAATTCCCATGAGTTCTTTGGGATAGAGGTCTTATAATTACAAATAAAAGAGTTAAATTAAGTACTGGATTTAATAGCTCACAAAGCTACGAAATACACAAAACAGTAATCAACTAGAACTCTCACAACACAATTAGTTATGCACACAATTACTC
>PNEQ01088232.1:0-17071 GCA_003012365.1 Medauroidea extradentata | reverse complement strand
TAGTGGTGGTGGTGGTGGTGGTAGTAGTGGTGGTAATAGTAGTGGTAGTAGTAGTAGTAGTTGTAGTAACTATAATAATGATAAAAATAATTATTAATGTTAACAGTAATAACGATAACAACAACTTGCAATACGACAACCGCACAGTGGCAAGCAGTAACTTCCTCCTCAATACCCTACCAAACCCCTTGTGAACCTTCCAACCCCCTCTCACTGTCACCAACTCCTATAAAAGTAAATTCCACTCCCTCACCTACCTCCTAAACATTAACTGCCTACACCTCTCTGGTATGCTAATCGTCACCTGGATCTTCTAGATGTTATTTCCTCTTCCTGTATGCTCTGCCTAGTTAACAAGCAGCCTAACTTACCCAACTTCCCTCTCCCCTGTACAACCATGAGCGGTTTCCCTGGTCTTTTAGGGAGTTTGAGGTTATTTATTATTGGTTTTGTACCCTTGTTCTGGGTAAGGCTCTTTTCTCTTGGTTATGGCGTCATACGCCTTCTGTTGTGTTTGGATTGGTGGTCGGCTTAGGCCGTTTTTCTGAGAGGTTTCGCCCCGGTTGATGGTGCTAACAGCCTTCTCTTGCCCGCCGGACCTTGTACTCCACTGGCCATGAAGGGGAGGGCCTGGGGGGTGAGGGAGGTGTGGTTCCGCTGGCTGGTGGCAGGGGTGCTGCAGATCGGAGGTGGGCGGGGGAAGGAGCTGTGGTGTGGTGGCGCGTGCCAGAGAGACGGCACTCTCAGGTTGAACTTCGAGCCAGCATGTTCTATTGCTCCGAGTGAAGTATAAGAGTGTTGTTGAAAAACACCCTGCTAAATACCCTGCTATCTGGAACACTGCAATTTGGAAATCGTCGTTCGTACTCACGAACAGCGGCTCTGGAATTTCCATCAGTGAAACCAATAGACAAACATGTCAGCATAATCTGCATGTGTGAAGACCTGTGGCATTTCTGACTACACTGAACTGTATTCACTGTACACGTCACAGCACTGTAGTTCCCAATACTAGGGCAAGCACTGTAGGACTGAGGTAAACAACTGCACCATGCTTAGAGTACCACCATGTGGTAATGTACAAAATTACACACAACATAAGATAACAGTAGAGTGATTTACCATAACCTGCACTTATCCTGCTTCTTCTTGTTTTCATTAGGTTTCTCTGAAACTGTTAAGAAAAGGGCAAATGTTTATTAGAAACATTTTATTCAGAATCACCAGTATTATCACCCCTCAAAGCATGTACCTTTCCTCCTGACTCATCTTGTATAGCAGTTTGGTGTATGACGACTAAACAAAATATTTAGGACATTCATAATTGCATGGTTTTGATATTGGCAAATGACATGGTCGTGGGGATGAGTAAAAAATTGTATAATGCTCAACCTTGAGAGTCATGTGGTCCTTTTATATGTTTTGTACGTGTCACTGGCCAGTGTGTAATTGTATTGATGTCTTGGTTGTGACTAAATTATTTTTACTGTCATGTTGAGGATATTGATCATGATCATTCGTGGTTATTCATCATGGGTATGGTAAGAAGTTGTGTGCATGATGATAGTGACTACGGTGATGCATATCAGTGTTATACTTTATATGTAAGTTTTAATATGATGGTACGTTGATGTATGCAGTGTTGTATGAGCATATGTTGGTATATATTATGGAGCATTTGTGTGATCATAATGTTATGATATGAATTGTTTATTCTTAGAGGGTGAAATTTTATGAGCTGTATGTATCTTGTGTAGGGTATGGTTTATTGATTGTGATGTTGTAGGGCTGTTATGTCGTATGAATGGATGGATGAATGTAACTTTTTGGCAATCTCTGTTTGTAGGTGTTAATTGGGTGGGGGGTTGAGCGGTCTCTCTGGTCTTTTTTTAGGAGTTTGAGGTTATTTATTATTGGTTTTTTACCCTTGTTCTGGGTAAGGCTCTTTTCTCTTGGTTATGGCATTGTATGCCTTTTATTGTGTTTGGATTGGTGGTCGGCTTCAGCCGTTTTTCTGAGAGGTTTCACCCCGGTTGACGGTGCTAACAGTCTTCTCTTACCTGCCGGACCTGCCACTCCAATGGCCATGGAGGGGTGGGCCTGGGGGTGTGGTTCCGCCGACTGACAGCAGGGGCGCTGTAGATAGGAGGCGGGGAGGGGGAGCAAGCTGCGGTGTGGCGGCGCGTGCCAGAGAGATGGCACTCACAGGTTGAACTTTCAGCCAGCATGTTCTATCACTCCGAGTGGAGTATAAGAGTGTTGTTGCGAGCAGACGTCTTCGTCAAGAGTTTGTCAGAGTGTTTGGCAACATAGACCTTCATATGCCCAGTTGGTTGACTGACCTAGCTGAGTATCGGGTGGATGTATTCCCCTCACAGCCCATCGGATTCTTGGGTAGTAAGCCCTGTTGCTGCGGACTATATTATCCTGGTCTTCGCCTAATTGCATTTTGGAGAAACCAGAGTAAAGAGTGTTCCTGGATATTCGTTGCCCTGTGTAAGGGCGCTTAAGATAACTCGCTTGAAGATGTTTTGGATGCTCCGAGGCGTGAAGGTGGAATTCCGTGGGTGCTATTAGCGACGGGATTCAGCTATTGTTCCCAAAGACTGTAGGAGTCTCCGACGAGAGGTGTAGTTGCTAGACGAATGCTTGTTGAGAGTGGTTCACTTAAGCGTTAAAAGAGAAATACTGTGATCCGAATTGTAATGCATTATCATAAAAGAGTAGATTATTTATAAACACCTTAAAGAACTGAAAATGAGATGTGCTAGTTACCGGAATAATTCTTGTGTTACCGCCTTTGTGAATTAGTATGAAAATTGCATTGCAAAATTTATGTTCAGTGAAATTGAAGTGGTAATACACACGTTTTTTTTAAACTAGAAATGAGTTTTCTTACTTTGCTCGAGAATGTTAGTTTTGTTCACTAACGTGCTTTAAGCGTTTGTTAGTCGACTTGGTAGAGTCTTGTCACGCTTTTGGAATTTGATCAGTGTGGCTCTAGTAAGGCTTTTGAGGAGCTGGATATTTTATAGGCCGCCGGCTTTTGGGAGTAGTTGTTGCCAAAACGGCACAATCTGACCAGCCTTTCCACACTTCTTCTTTCTTTCAACGAGTTTCACCCCAGTTCCTTCAGCATCAAAGATGGCCAAAAGATCCCTTTGTCCTCACCAGCCTGCCTCTGTCTTCTCCATTTATCCTTCACCCACCTTGCTGCCCTTCTGTGCACTTTCTCCAAGTCCCGCACCACAAATTCCACGTATGGGTCCCATTCTGCTGCTGAATAATCAAACATTAGTTGCACCAGTGTAATATACGCCTTTTCCTTCACTGTCCTACTAACACCTTTCAATATCCTCCCCAGCATAATACAACTCTCCCCCTTTTAAGACCCCACTCTCTCTACCTGCCTTCTCCACCCTAAGTCACTCTGCATCATTATACCTGGGTACTTGTATTCTGAAGCTTTCCCTATCACCTGGCCTTCCTATCTGTAGACGGTCGTACTCCTGAGGGATGGAAAAGTTGTACCGGTAGCTTTCGCGAGCCGACTGCTCACGAATGTGGAACGTAAGTTGAGCACGCACAAAAAAGAAGGGCTGGCCTGCATGTTTGGGATGAACCGGTTTCCTGATTATCTTGACAACGTGGAATTTGACCTGTATACCGATAATAGAGCTATCACATGTTTGTTAGGTCATTCCTATGAATTTGGGAAGTTGGGTCGTTGGGCTCACCATGACGCAGTTTTTCTATCAAATCCATTATATTGTTGTGAAGGACAATGTGGTGGTGGACCCCTTATCTAGGATGTTCTCGGAGGAAGACTTCGAACCCAATGTGGTACAACCGATGTCTTATTGCGTGGCCTTTGCCTGGACGCCTAATTTCTGTGCTGGCCTTAGCGAGGCTCGGGAACAAGACAAGGAGTATAGGAATGGGAACGTCGGGTTGCTGGGAGGAGCTCACCTATAAGTTGAAAAACGGATTGTTGTGTATTATTGGGAGAAAATGACGAAGACTGATAGTTGTTCCTGAAGTTTTAAGGGCTGAGATGTTGAGAATTTTCACTCATCTGTGCTCGGAGTTCATTTAGAACAGAAGCAAACATATACCAAGATCACCTCGAGGTATTATTAGAATGGTATGAGGAAGGGTGGTAAATGTCGTGTGTCTCGAAGCCAGGAGTGCTTAAGGACTAAAAAGCTCCACAAAACGCCTGGAGGTTTGTACTCTGTTGAGGACGTTTCCTATGCTTGGAAAACTGTGCATATTGACATATTTGGTCTGTTGGTGCATATGCGGAATCAGAACATCTGTATTTTGATAGTGCTCGACGTGTTCAAGTTCGTGTCTCTTATTTCTATGAGAAATATGAAGACTAGAACTATTGTTAAACATCTTACTGAAAAGGTTTGGAGCATCTTAGGGGCTCATGTGAATTTGAATGGTGATAATGCCCCTTATTTTGGGTCACGGGAGTTTACCGATATGTGTTTTCGGTGGGCTGTCCGGCACAAATAGAGTAGCCCCTACTATCCATGCGGGCATATTGTCGAACATTACAACTGTAATTTGAAGGTGGCGGTCACTGCTTTATTTCACGCGAGCCATAAGGTGTGGGGTGAGGATATTGATCTGATTACAGTTGGATTAAATTCCTCAGTGCATGGAGTAGCCGTAACAACTCCGGACAGGGTTTTTCTCGGACGTGATCTGATCCACCACCTGTTGAATGTGTGGGGTATTCCGCCGCCGTCGCAGTCTTTGACAGATGCGCAATAGGAGCTACTGTCAAGTGTGGTAGTTGGAAGTTTGGAGAGCGCTAAGAGTCAGATGATGGCTAGGGTTAAAGCTTGTCTGATTCCTGTGAATTTCGCGGCAGGCGACATGGTTTACTGTCGTACATATGTGCTGGCCTCTTGATCTGCGGTTACAACCAGTAAATTGTAACCACCATATGTGGGGCCTCTTAGAGTGCATATGATATTGGGTCCTAATACCTTGATTCTTCAAGACCCTGAATCGGGTAAGATGGTACGAAAGGTCCATAGGTCACAGGTCAAATTAGCTCAGCGGGAGGGTGCTGATGGTTAATGTTATGGGATAGTTGTTTCAGGTTCTGTGAACATCTGGCTCCAAGACTGGCTGCTCAAGAAGGCTGGTGCGGGCCCTCCATGTTGTCCCATGTTTCGTGATGTTTTGTGTGTATTGTTGCTGGCATTCAGTATTGTGTTTGAGAGTTCCTTGTTCTATGTTTTGTGATACATCGTGGTAGAAGTAGTTAGTTGAGGTTAGTTGTTGAAGATATGGATTAGGGTATAGTAGTTAGATTCAAAATAATAAAGGTTAGTTCACTAATATGATGTGAGTGTAGATGAATATGCTTAATTATTTAGGAATAAGGATAGAATAAGTTAACATTTAAATGGTTTAGATGCACACTCAATCTGTTTACCCCGTGTGTTAGGACACCCCTCCCCCCCGCAACTTGGAGTGGGTTGGTTTTTCAACCTCGAAGAGAAGAAGAGAATAAAAAAAAAAAAAGGGGGGTGAGTTGAGATGTGAAGTTGCCTAGAGGAGTGTGTAATCTTAGCCTATCACTCAAACTTTCAAATTTGCCGCAGTGAACCATTAGTAATCTTGGTCGCTTCTGTGTGCACTACGTACCATCCCATCTGCGTTTGGCTGTTCCTTTCCCCTCCCTTCTTCACGTGTGTGTGTGTGCATGCACCCTTTCCCCCCTCTTCTATGCTGCCTTCCTTCGTGGTTTGCGGGCGTCAGCGAGTCAGTCACTTGCGTGGCTCGGAAGGGTCAACTTCGGATCATAGTTGCTGCCAGAATGAACGACAGTAAGGACAAGAACTGTTACTCTGGCATGGGTAGGTCCCCTCCTCCGTATGGTTTGAATACTTAAATGTAATTTAAGTAACATGATTGTCTTTCCTGATTACCATGTATATGAGCAATAACACAATAATATATAATGGATTTCATGCAGAGTTTCATTGGTAGCAAGCTAGTGTGCCTCGTCTGTGAAACCGTAATGTCTGCCACCCACCCCCTTCCCCGTCTCACATTTGACTCCCTGGACTGGCTTATTGCATTGTGCCTAAGCGTGGTTTAGAGACCGAGCACGGTAAAAAACCAAACCTCTATAATCAATAATTTTGTCTGGTGCACAATAAGTAGTGATTCTTGACCTTTACACTCTCCAGTTCTCCCAAAGTAAAATTCCCAACAAGTCTTTCTATAACCTTCCCTATGTTTGATGTTTAGCTAACAGGTCTATAGTTGGCTGAGTTTGACTTATCCCCTCTCCATTTACCATATTGGAAATCACTACAGCCTCTTTCCATTAAATACCAGCAAATCTCCTTTACTTCCATCCTCAGCATTGCATTACCTACCCCATTCGTTCCCTCAGAATATCTTTTGTTCAAAACCCCGTTCAACCATCTCTGCATATCGGCTAAAGTCATTAGAAAACAATCTTATTCTGCCTGTCACCCCCACGACCATGTCATTTGTCAATATCAAAAACCATGCAATTATGAATGTCCTAGATATTTCATTTAATCATCATACACCAAACCGCTATACAGGATGAGTCGGGATGAAAGGTACATGCTTTGAAGGGTGATAGTACTGGTGATTCTGAACAAAATGTTTCTAATAAACATATGCCCATTTCTTAACCGTTTCAGAGAAACCAAATAAAAACAAAAAAGAACGGGAAATGTGCAGGTGACGGTAAATCACGATACTGTTATAGCATGTTCTGTTTAATTGTGTACATTTCCTCACAAACCATGTTCAAACACTCCACCACCAACTTCACTGCATTTTGCTGCTCTGACAAGACAGCTGCTGTGTTGCTGTGCTGAGCTAAGTTGAGCAGCAATTTGTCTTGAGCTAGTTGTTGGGCTGCGTTCTAGTACCTGAAGAATGTACTCAACATCATTAACAGCTTGCTGTACGGGACGTTCGGATACAACAATTATGCTGGGAAGCGTACCATGGTCACGCATTCCTGCAAACACCCTGCTGTCTGGAACACAGCGATTTGGAAATCGTCGTTCGTACTCACGAACAGCGGCTCTGGAATTCCCATCGGTGAAACCATAAACAAACATCATGTCAGCATAATCTGCATGTGTGAAGACCTGTGGTATTTTTAACTACACTGAACTGTGTTCACTGTACACGTAAGAACACTGTAGTTCCCAATACTAGGGCAAGCACTGTAGGACTGAGACTATGGTAAACAACTGCACCATGCTTAGAGCGCAACCGTGTGGAAATGTACAAAATTACACACAACATAAGATAACAGTTACGTGATTTACCATCACCTGCACTTATCCCATTCCTTGTTTTTATTACGTTTCTCTAAAACAGTTAAAAAAGAAAAGTGCTTATGTTTATTAGAAACATTTTGTTCAGAATCACCAGCACTACCACCCCTCAAAGAATGTACCTTTCCTACACACTCATTCTGTATAACATTAAACAAAACATGAATTACAACCACATTCACGTATAGCACCAAAGTATTACTTTATACTTCGAAAATGAACGTGAAATCTATGTTCCTTATAATCTAGGTGAGTGATAGTGTTCTAGTACAGTGATAATTCGGTTAAGAGGTTATCTCTTTAAGTAATATGACATAAGTTTAATACCCTAGAAACGTCTTCAAAACCTTCATCAATACATTTCGATTCTCTTTTCTTCCAATATCTATACACCGCATAAGCACAACTTCCCAGTGCTACTCCAGAACTAACAAATAAAATGGTTTTGGCCACTTTAGCAGAAACACTACCATGATCCATAGTTTCTTGATTAGTATTTTGTTTTTGCTACAGTAAGGTACTTTCCTAAACTCATTTAGAAAAAAAAATTACACTGCCAATAAAATTGCTGTCGGAAAGAACACTATTGTAACGAGACATCCTTAGGCGTATTTTAACGGTTGAATTGTTCAAAAGCTGTTAGCAAGCGTTTGCAAACTCTGTTTTCATTTACGATGAATCACTAAAATTAATAATAGATGGCTTGGCCGGTGACGTAATATTTTATTTTTATTTTAATTATTTTTTGTAAGTGTTTCGTAGATCCCATATCGAGCATTTGCTCAGGCAACGAGATATATAATTAGTAAACATAGAGGGGCGGAAGCAGATATTTAAAAGGCCTTCAGGTGAAGCCTATTTGAATTTGGTCGGCCATTTTATCGGCAGTCAAACAATTGTCAGCTGATACATGTTGTAATGTAGGTTATACGAGAATCGTGAGAAATATTTTGGGATATTGATCGTTGTGGTATTTGTTTGTCGAGTCCATTACAACTACACCTGATTATTGTGGGGCTTATTCATAGTCGTTTTTGACCCGGACTAGTGCGGGATTATCGTCGGACTAATTTTTTGTCTTATTCATAGACGCGGACTATATCTAGTCCGACGTTACTTGGCGTTTATGAATAAGGTAACATTTGGTCCGGACTATAGGACCAACCCTGGACTAACTGGCACAAGATGATCTCAGGATCATCTCGGAACTATCTCACGACTATGAATAAGGCCCTGTATCACTAGAGAACATTCGTACCCTCGCCAACATGAAATAGCCTATGTATTAAATTGCTGCAGTCCAAAACATATTGTGATGCCTATCACAGTGTTTGGCTGCACACACTAAAACAATAAAATAAAAGCATACTACAACTACTATATAAGCTTTATTTATGCAATTTAGATAAATTGTACTGTTACGTTATGGGTAGCTGCAATGAGACAGGATAAAAGGTAGGTACCGAATTTTTTGGTTTATAATCAACACAAATCAAAATTTACGAAACATAAAATTTAATGAATCGTGAAGAAATTCATTACTTGGAGTTGAAGGAAAATACATACTGCTTGATAGTGTGGTATGGTATAGACTGGAATATGTTGCCAAAGAGAAGGATTAATATATGGAACTCGAGGTGCGGGAATGGAATAAGGTGCAAAGGGTGTAACGGGATGGGTGAATAGTAGGTGAAGAAGGCAGCGGTATGATGGGGAAGATGAAGGGATATATAGGCCATCTGTAATGTTGAAGGAAATGGGATGGAGTACACTAAAAGACAGAAGAAGAAATAAAAGTCTGGTCAGGATGTTCATACTTGTGACTAGAGAGGGAGGTTGGGGAGGGTTAAATTGCCACCTAGCTAAGGGAGGGTATGGGGGAGAGTAAACACCAGTGAGAAGGTTCAAGTGGAGTGGAAGAGAACGATTTGGTTAGACAGTCTATGCTTGTGAGGTCGGTGAGAGAAATATTTTACAGAATGATATGGTAACTGTTTTGGAAGGTTCAGGAGTATTTATTTTTATTAATTTGTATTTATTTTATTTTATTTATTTATTTTGCATTCCATAGATCCCCAAATGAGTACAGGACTCAGGGATGTGGAACAAGTCAAGACAACTTACAAATGTTATGTTACAAATACATATACAAGGTACACACACTAGCTTGAAATCACACATGATATGAATATAAGGAGAAAGCATACAGAAGATAAAACAGATCATACATAAAATAATACATGTACTGTACTATATTGATTTAGACACACAAGAGAACATGTAAGTTAATTAGTCACTGTCAGTGGAGTTTAAAAATTCATCAATGGAGTAGAAAGCCTCACCAATTATATAAATGCAGGCTTATTTGCATATGTTCAGATGTTTTATAATTTACATTTACCAGTAGTCCTATAAACATAACCTTCACTTAAAAGTCTTACACAGTGTAGGCTACTATACACAAAACTGAGGTAACAATCAAGGTCTATAAAGGAGAGGTCGTCTCAAAACGGCAAAAACGTGTTCGGGTCGTTCGGGTGTCTTCGGAAAATGACGTAGCCTGGAGACCGTGAATTATAAACAACTGTATCAAATGTATTGGTTTCTCACATAGCTGTGTTGAAAGTTTTTATTTTATTCGAAGTAAATAGTTTTGAAGAGTTTGTAGGTAATGTTTATGTGTGTTTAAAATATTTACAGAAGATTGAAGTAAATTCGGATATTCCACACGTTCAGTATTACAACTTACAAGAGGATGAAAATAGGGTACATCGTTGGCAGGACACCTCAACGTGCTGGTTCCTTTGTTGCAGAGAACGACTACGAAACGACCTCATAAACGTACTGTCAAGAATACAAACGAAAAAGGTAGGTTCATTTTGTTGTACGATGTAAACGTATCTAAGTAACTGTCCAAACCAATTTAAGAGAACGAAGTAGTCGTCTTGTAGGTATAAAACGACTTTGCTTTGGTTCTGCTAGATGTCATCAGTACACATTAAATTTTAATTCCGATTTGATAAATATGCAGTGATGGGTTTTGTTTATACTGTAACATTTATAACAGTCACATGTCTTACTCAAATGGCATGGGATAGGAAGTGAGTTGTAAGGTAGTAAGCTTGTATATGGATGATTGTGTGTATTCGGAGATAGATGAGGGAATCAGTTTGCATGCAGACATTGACTGAGTAATGCACAGAAAATAATAAAATTAGGCATAATGTCAAGATGACAAAGGCGGTGAGGTTCACTAGAGGATAAAGAGCAGGCTCGTGTACAAATGGAGTGAGTATGAGGTAGGTATGGGAGGTGACAGTACAAGCCCATATGAAAAAAGTGTATCTGCGCCAGATCTGGGGTCAGGGATAGGCAAATGTGCACTAATTCATATCTGGTACAGATCAGTCTCAGATCTGGCCAAATTCAGATATAAGCTTTTTCCATAAGGGAGTATGTAGGAGTAGTGTTACAGGAAGACCGAGGGTGGAAAACACAGGTATAAAGAATGGTTTCTAGAGGAAGAAGGGCCCTGGGAATGCTAGGAAACATCCTGAATAGAATCAGTGGTGGGCTAAAGGAGAAAGCATACATACATCTCAATGGTGCGTCTAGTGCTGGACTACATAATTGCAGAGCAGGATCCTTACAAGGAAGGATAGATACAGGAGCTGTAGATGGTTCAGCGGAGGGTGGCTAGAGTAGGTGGATAAGGCAAGGACGAGAATATGAGGATGAGGGAAACTACAGGCCATCAGTGACGATGAATGAAATGGGTTGGAAAGAGTAGAGATGCTTGTTATGTTGTTCAAGATGGTGAAGAGAGAGGGTGGACAGGGGAGTTAGGTCCCCAGTTATTCAGTAGTGACTACAGAGCGAGAAGATCCAGAGAGCTTGGAGGACGACAGAGAGGGATAGGTAGTCAATGGTGAGGTAGGTGAGGGAGTGGAAAGTGCCGAGAGAGAAACTGGTTTGGGTTGAGAGGGTTAGGTTGTTCAGGAGGGTCTGGAGAGAGAGCGAATGAGAGATGTAGACTTGCCAGGAGACAGTCGATCAGCAAGAATGAAATTATTATTATATTCAGAACAGAACTTGGAATTTACAATTGCATTATGGAAATTTGTTTTGCAGCAGTGCGTAGTTTGGCAAATTTTATTGACCTTTAGCCCATTTACTTAGGGCGCAGTCTATCGCAATTTTCATCATCATTATTTTATTTTTTATTTGCACTACATATTTTTTTTCTTATTTTAGACATAAAATGTGACTAAATTTGGCTCTTATAAAATTTTTTATTAAGAAACTTTACCTGTAAAACCAATAGTTTAGTCCCTACGCGATGAATAGCTACTCTTGACATTTACCCCAAATTCAGTCACATTTTGTGTCTAAAATAAGAAAAAAATATATGTAGTAGAAATAAAAAATAAAATAATGATGATGAAAATTGTGGTAGACTGTGCCCTTAATTTGGCAGTTCCATTGCATCCAGTAACAGTTACAGGAGTCTAGCGGTACTGGAGTTGCGAATTTTATTACTGTTAATTTATTCCTAATTGTAGACTGTATAATCAACATGTCATGTGATTGTGTAAATGTTGATCTCTGAAACTTTAAGTGTAACCTTATCTAATTACAAACAGAATATTTTTTACACACATAAGTTAAATAAATCCAAACACAGGTTAGGACATTGTCATTCTAGAATACATGCGCTGTCAAACATTATTTAGGCCTACCAAACCTGAATGATAATTATTGCCTATTATTCAGAGGGCCTATAAGATTATTACCTACTTTATTTAAATATAATTGCTCATTTCCCCCTTCCCTTCAATGAATGGCCTTTACAGTTGCTTGTCTAATAACTCGTAGTAGTAAATGTGTAGGCAGTTTGTTTTTAGCTTGTAATAATTACAGCCTAATGATAGTATTTCAATTACAGTTGAGCACCCACCAGATGGCAAGCTGTAACTGCTTCCTCAAACGTTTACCAAGCCCCTTCTAAACATTCCAACGTCCTTTGCCTTCACCAACTCTTCCAGCCAGAAGTAAATTTCACCCATTTACCAAACTCCTAAGCACAGACTGTTGCCACTGTTCTGTTCCTCAAGGTATGAATATTCTCACTATTATTACTTCTTCCTCCATAGGCTACTCTGACATAGTTAATAGGTGGCCTAACTTACCTTGCACCTCATCTTCCCATCCATTCACCATCTTGTACATCCTGGCCGACCTACCCACTCTTCTCCTTTCCTTCAAAGATTTTCACTCCGCTTCCTTACCATGTTGTCTTACGTTGTAGTTTATCCTGCCTACTATTTTACTGTAAAGGCAGTAATAGAGAATACACATTGAATCTCACTAATAAAGTCATTACTATAGAAATTGAAAAATAATATTAGGTATGGTACTGTACTTTGAAATATTAAGGCAGATTCCCAACCACTCTTAACTTAATTCTAAGTGTGTGTGATGTTCACATATTTGTATTTGTGACATATAATCTAGGGATGTGCACAAAAGATGTTTTTGCTATAGAAACATTTTGGCACTAAATAATGGCACATTAATAATAGCTCGTATCGAAACAAATAGTGCAATTTAAGACAAAACTAGAAGAGATTTAATAAACACAATTAAAATTGCATTGAGTATTGGGCTCTTATAACCAATTAAAATTGGATTCACAGCTTAACACAAAATATGTTGCAGAAGTTGTTCAATGTACATGCACACGCTACATTACATGGGGATGTGATTACCTGAATGCACAGTCAGTGTTTTTACTCTTAAGAGTCGGAGTCTTCGCCTGTGTCTAATTTCCACCTTTGACATCTGGGAACAGCATAGCGATAAGGGCTAGTGTCCAGCGCTTGACGAGAAGGACATAGCCTCTATTTACGGCACGCCAAATTGGCGCGCAAGGTTTTTGTTGTAGTCTTTCCTACAGGACTTTAAGCGGTGATCACAACATTTTATTTTTTAATAGTATGAAGTAAAAACCAACGCACACCACTTGCTTTGCACTTCACAAATTCAGATAATATTTTCGGAGTTACAGCAGTCTAAAATACCTGTTTTTTCCAATTTAAGAGGCCCAAAAATCATGTTTCTAACAAGTGTACAGTACTAAATATTTGAAAATATAGAAGAATGGTTTCTGTGTGTGTTCTTTCCATAGTTGAACATAATATGAATAAGTTCAATGGCTTTGCGTAAAAAAGAATATGCATGACATGCTGCAACGCCATCTACGTACCAGTCAAGGACTCCCCTTAACGCGGTCTACCGCAATTGCCGTCACCATTTTTTATTTTTTATTTGTACTAGATATTTTTTTCTTCTTTTAGACACAAAATGTAACAAAATTTAGCTCTTATGAAACTTTTTTATCTCATAGTTTTCGCGTAGCCTAATGACTTGTTGATTGAAGTCATATTTTGCATGTTTCCGTTTTAAGGACTACACTTAAACCAACTGATATACCAAACTAAAAAAAATCACAGTGGATAAAAACATTGCAGGCTACAATGTCATGCTCATAAAAATAAATAATATAAATTATTGAATTTTTTAAATTTTTCTTTACAGTTTCAGCATTTTTTTAAAATACAAATAAATTTTATTCTTTATATTTATGAGCATGACATTGTAGCCTGCAATATCTTTATTCACTGTGATTTTTGTTTAGTTTGGGATATCAGTTGGTTTTAGTGTAGTCGTTAAAACAGAAACATGCAAAATATGACTTTAACAATCCACTACGCGAAAAGTATGAGAGATAAAGAAATTTCATAAGAGCCAAATTTAGTCACATTTTGTGTCTAAAATAAGAGAAAAATATCTTTTATAAAAAAAATGGTGATGAAAAATGTGGTAGCCGCACCAAGTTTCGTACATAGACTTACTTAAGTTGTGTTTGTGAATCTGCCTTTAAATGTTTTATGGTATCTCTCGTGTAACTTTTCCATATTTTGACATTTCTGTTCTGAGAAGTTTGCCTGGCAGTTCCATAGTTTGCAGCTTTAAACCTACCTGGCTACCTGGAAAAGCAATGTCTCTGCAAGCCTATTTACAGACACACTTCTCTGAAGTGAACTGTCAAAATACGGAAAATGTTATATGAGACTGACTAAATATTTGTAGGCATAAGTTACAGAACTTAATTTTGTTTTCCTGAGATTTATTATTTTGAGTATTGTTTCAGGTACTTGAGAAAAATGCAATTTCCTCACTACACAACACAGTAAATCCAACATGGTATTTATTAATTGACTCTAACATTCTGCCTCATGGATTCAATACTCCACACAGAACCTGGATCAGTACTGGCAACAGAAGACGTGGTGTAACCTTACACAAGTGGGGAATGCAACATGAGCCTTTCAGACCATGCATCACATCACTTACAAGAGTGCCTACATAGACAATTCTTCAGTATAATGTAATTACGCAAGATGCAATCCAAGTGCTGAATCAACTTGATTCAGAGTTATTACTTTCTTTCCCCCCCTCCCTATCAACAGATGAACTAATTGTTGTGTCAGTTATGTGCTATAAGCTAAATAAATAAAATAACAGCAAATCCTAACCTGGCAGGAAAAACTTCAGTTGTCCACAAATGTGATGAAGTAATTGTTGGACAATGAAATGACAATAATTACACCAGCTCAGAGAAAGGCAAATTTTTTAACATGGGACACCAACACATTGCAATCAAGGGTGTGCAAATTCAATATTAGGTCATGTTTAACAGCATCTAAAATGGTGATAGTGTAGCTGCATGTTTAAAATTCTTATAGTGATAGTTGTACACAGATATTAAAAATTTGAAAATTATCTGTTCAACGTTGTGCTGCAGGTTTTTTTTTTTTTTTTTTTCTGTATAGGTTCTAGTGTTTTGTGTCTTAACATGTGGGAGCAATAAATGACAGAAATTTTTACGATCACATATTTTATTTTTGAAAGTGTAATAATAATGTATTCTCTTTGGACTCTAGCTGTCGTATGTTTTGTTTATTCGTGCTATGGAAAGTGTAGGATTTTATGTTGAACTAGCAGTCCCCTGCGGCTTTGCTCGCGAGTATTATTCGTAACTGATAATATTTACTTTAATCAAAAAACCTCTTTGTACACAAGATTGGTACTTCAGTCATCAAGTGTTAGAATGTCCAAGCGGCTAGTTGAACTAATTCTGCAGCAGGATAAGTAGCTATAGCTGTCCACGTGAAAAGCAGTCTTAAGTTTGTCCCTGCCACTTCGCCTGGGCCTTATTTATAGCCATGCCTATTTGAGGTTGTGGGGTAATTACAGACACCTAAGGTAAGAGGTTAATCGAATGAGAAACATCTGTTTACCCTGTGCACAACCATTGGTGACGGTGCCCTCAATTATATATTTTCAAAATATTCACTTTAACTTTAATGACATTACAAAGTTTCAGTGGGTAAAGGTTTCGCGGAAACGTATTTGGTGCCCCAAACCTGAGATTAGTGAGATGATATATCGTCGGTTTACTGCCAAAAGTGACAAAGTAAAAATGAGATAAAATTATAAAAATGCCAGGAATATGTATATGTTGTTCACGAACAATTGCCCAAGTTTAAAGTTTATTCGTCTTTTCGTACTGTTGTGTCACAGTATAGTGACATACCACATTTTTGTTAATATCTACAATTTAATACTGTTTTTAAACGAAATAGCATTTATGACTTAATCACTTTTGGCAGTATACCGACGATATGTCAGCTGATATTGTAGAGGAACCTAAGTGGAAAGCGAACTGTAATTTTACCCCTTTTAAAGACTACATGTAAATTGCACTAATTCGATCTGCCTTGTAGTTTTTGTGTGTCAGAATAGAACGTTTGCACGCAGCTTTTAACGGAATTCGAGCCTAGAACCTCCCTGAATTTAGACCTGACTGACAAACAACTGCGTCACGTAACGTCGAAATAATTCATGAAAATAAAATTTATTGAAAAAAAAAATATCTGTGTCCTGGGCTCATAGAGGTTGTACAACACCACGTCTCGATAGGTTACTGTAGTGAAAATCCTGTATAAGTTGTTTCTCGCTGCTCGTTCCTGCTTTTCGGATCGTCTGCTTTGATAATTGACAAACTAAGTTTTATTCTTAATAATCATGTTTCTTATAAAGGAAAAAAATTACATACATATTTTTTTAAATATTTACGTAAGCATCACTCTGACGCGAACAACGCCTCAATATCGCTACTTTTTAGATAGATATCGTGGGTTGATGGAAAACAAATTTTGTGCTTTTTCACCCTTTTGGGTGTCGAATATCGAAATATTTTAATTTACATCTTAGACATTTGTATAAGTATCCAACTGAAGTGTAAATCACATCGCTAGCCCGTTCAGTCGAATCAAAACCGATCATTCACTAAAAAAACACATATCACCCCTGCACAGTATTGAGATATCGAATTTGGAAAAATCTGAAAACCGTTATGCGATAATTTCTGTAATCATCATCCTGAAGCAAAAATTAATTGTATATCTCGATGGGTTCGATAGATATTGAGGATTTATCTAAAACAAGTTCAAGGTCTTTTCACCACTTAAGAGAGTAAATTTTGAAAAACCCTTGAATCACGTTTTAGAATACTTTATTGGTATCTCGTGGACGTAAAAAACACAACATTAGCCCTCTGGGTTCAAGATATATAGACGATTAATTGA
>PNEQ01088231.1:0-49707 GCA_003012365.1 Medauroidea extradentata | reverse complement strand
TAAAAACAAACACTCAACCCACCACAACCAATCAGAGTCAATACATGCTGCGCGACCAATCAGGAGACAGCTCGTCTCCCATTGGCTGAGCACGATAGGGGGCTTTACCCTATATAAACCCATGGTTTTTCCAGTCTCCTCATCAGTCGCACTCGTGTTCTTGAACCCTGTGTGTCTACCTGATGACGGGAACAGATTCTTGTTCCCGAAACGTCGTTCATACTGACTGTTTGGAAAACTACTGTGTTTTATTTCGTCTCATCGTTTGTGTTGTCTGTCGTTTTTTCCGTTTGTGTCCGACATCTTTGTGTTTTGTTCAGTCTCATTTTTGTGTCGTTTGCTGTAATTCTGTTTGTGTTTTTGTTTCGTCTCGTTGTGTCGCATGTCAACCTAGGTTTTTTCTGTTTGTTTCCTTGTTTTATCTGACCAGATTCCAGTTTTGGAATTTCATGTTGTGTATGTATCCCGATGACTAAAGCATACTCTGCTTATTTATGTTTTCTTGTCTTATTTTCACTTTTAGTTTTCTTGTGACAGTCATTTATTTCGCAATGGAGTATGTCCATACAAACAAATCCAGTCATGCACTCCCATTGCACAGTTCTTTCAAAGATCATATAACCTACATAGTATACAAGTATACCAACATTGCATTCAAAACATCTATATTATAACACATATTGCCCACAATGACGTCACTTACTCCTCATTCCTGAGATGGTCACGTCTCAAACTGCAGGGAGTTGTAAGTATGTAGTTAGTGGTGCTTTCTGTTAGTATTATGAGGAACTACGTGCATAACCAGATGTGGAGTGTTTGACAAGCGATATTCCATGTAAAACACAACAAAAAAAAATATGCCACACAGTGTTATTCCAGCACATTCTTCAGTTAATGCTTCGTGATAATACTGTAACTGAGCCCACTTAAGTACCACCACATGTCTAACCGTACTTTGAAATGCCATTATGAAGCATCATAGAACGTTTTATACATTGTCGTAGGTGCCTGATAAGTTTTAATAAACGACAACCTACAAGTGCTGGATACGCTGTCAAGGTCACCAACATGAACGCTTGTTATATTCTCAGTTCAGCCAACCTATGAAAGCCATTAATATGTAAGAATAAGAAGAATGTTGAATATTATCTCATTGTTGTGAACCTACAGTACTAGATTGAAGCAGATTTCAAATATCTGCTGCTGTTTTACGTTCACAAACTGGGTGCAGTATTTATACATTTTGTTTTGAATGGAAGATCAGTGATAGATAAACAAACAGAGATTGTTGAATGTGGGTAATTGTTGTTAAATAATGAGAAACATTAGTAACTCAGTCACCAATCATTTTAATCGTGAAGAACATTTGTCACGTTACATGACTACTACCAACGAGACATAAAACACTCAATGTTTATATTGACTGTCAGCAGATAGCAGAGTAGGTGATTCTTCCACTACAGTGTTTACAAAACAAAAGAAAACAGCAGTACATAACAAAGCACATAAACAAACGGCACAAATATATCACTTGATTATAATAAAAACAAAACACACAACAGTAATATTACCATTATGTAAATAGGAATACTGACTGAATCAAAGCAATCGAACTAGTAATATGGTAAAAGGTACATAAACAGAATGAATTTTCGATAATCCACTGAAACCGTAAATTATTATTGCAACTTAATGCAATTTTCGTAAAGTTTATAATTGGTATTAAAGATGAAAATTGGTCATTTTTGATGGGTACTTAGAATTAGGTATGTCGTTAGATTCCTGTCATCATTGTATCACTGTGGGGGTCGCTGCTGCCAAGTGGTCAGACCGTTCGCCTTCCACCAAGGTGATCTAGGTTCAGTTCCTGGCGGGGTCGGACACTGGATTTTTGCATGTGGGAAATGTGCCGGACGATGCCGTTGGTCTTTTTTTCTTTTCTTTTCTGGGATCTCCCATTTCCCTCGCCCTTTCATTTCGGCGCTGCTCCACATTCATCTCATGTCACCACTCACCAGCACTAAAGACCTCAATGTTAAACACAGACCAAAAATCTCTCAGTCATTGTATCACTGGTGTTATTAGATTGCTGTTGTTATATTTGGTATCATCGAGTTTACAAATAATTATTTTTGAGAATACTATTAAATCTGACTTCTGCCTCTATGATTCTATACCCCATAATGGGCCATAACGGGCATGGAAAAAACTGCAATTGAAATCTCAGCGTTCGGAAGGAATGCTTTCATATGAGCAAGTTCCATCATTTCTTTCCTTTGGAACATAGCATGACGTTTGTTCAATTTTTAACAGATGACCGAAGTTCCAAACTTGGTTAATTTCTTTCACGAACTGAAACGATTTTCCATTCTCTTTAAATGAGTTCACATCTTATTTACTAATTTAAAAAATATGTAATCTGCTGAGTATACTTTTATAGGATTTTATTGGAAATAGAGCCATCATACTGCAAACAAGAAAGCCATCCTCTAGTGCTATAGGTAGACTACAGTGAGTTTATAATTTTGATTCAGTGCAGGTGTAATATAATTTCAGATAAGACACACTCATGCCGATGACATTTGAAAATCTGAAGTAAAATACCGTAAATGTATATTGTGGAGGAAATTAAACAACGAAGAACCAAACGATCTGATGTCTTTATACATTGGTCAATTTACGTTTCATATGTAGCATGTTTGTTCTGGTATTACCTGTTGTCATCAGTAAACAAGTGGTGTAGTAAATGAGAAATGTAGGCATACACATAGCAGTAGTAACGTATACTTTTATTTGTTTCTGTGAATTTGTGTTCTTTCATGTGTCATAGCCTAAAGTGTAGGTATATGTATGTTTATAACTAATCTAAAACTTCTCTTTGTTAATATATGATGAACCAATGAAACAATCTAATGTTGTCATACATTGGTTAATTTAAGTTGCATATGTAGGCAACTTGTTTCAAGCATTGTCTTAGGTCTTCAGTTAACAAATGTTATAATAAATAATATAATATATAGACGTACACATCAGTACTATACCTTTTTATTTCAATGAAGGTATATTGTCGCATGACATAGCCTGAAATTTATGTGTATTGATACACCATACTCGGTTTTAAAATATTCCTAACACAAGAAAATTTGTTCCTTGTAATTCAGTTAAATTAACATATGTATTAAGGTACAGTATTTGTATTACATTTATTATTTGTGTTAACCATAATGAAGACATTATTAATTTCAGATTTTTGTTGGTACCTTACATTTATCACAAATTAGTAATTTAAATTATACATGTGATGTGTGGCATGTAAAATTAGTTTTAAAATTTTGCCATAGCAAGTGAAAATTGAACTTCTAAGGAACTTTTCGGTTATTTTGTTATGAACTTAAAAGGGAACTAGTTCTTTTCTTCAAACAGTACCCAGTAACTTTCCAAGCTTTTACAAAGCCCTGAAAACACACACACCCACTGTTTACAAGTGAACTTACAAGTTATCACTTGATTTAGACAGTATTTTACTTGTTATTTTTTGTAATTTTGACAGTTATAAAAAAACTTTTATTCTACAGTAAAACCCCTATAACTATGACCATCTATCTATAATGATCGAAATAGAGGTTTTACAGTAGAACCCTGTTATAATGTTTCTCAAGGGACCAAAAAAATGTTTACATTATAAATGGGAAAACATTATAAGAGGGTAATTTCCTATTATAAATCAGTTTTAGGGACCAAGTGAAGGTAGCATTATAGCCAGGAAAACATTATAAGTGGGAACACTATAACAGGGTTCTACTGTACTGTATTTATTGCAAACTCTATTCTCAGGAATATGTAATAAGGGTTTACTGTAAATTATTATTTATGAATATTTAAAATTTTAAACTATATTTTTTCTGTAGATTTTTGTTAGTGCTGGGACGAACTAAAATTTGTACAACGAACGGAACTCAAACTTAATGTAGCAATAGTTCCCTCAAATCCGAACTTAAACTGAACCTTTAATATGGTCCTCGAACTGAACTCTAACCAAACTCAAACTAAACTGTTACCTATTTTATTATTGCAATAAAGAAAAATATTTGACCCAAAGAAAAATATTTGACCCTTAACATTTTTTCAGAATATATGGAAGACATTCTTGTTCATCAATATGTAATACACAAATATCAAAACACCAACCTGTTTGGTATGCTGTCCATTTAATTATTTCAAAATATTAGAAAATTAACTTACACACAATATGTATACCACTTGATTTTCAGTAGCACACAACATACTAGCTAGGAGCAATATTTTTCCAGCCAAAGTCAAGATTCGAGTTTGAGAGACGTTGCACTTTCATATTAAAACACATTAGTGATAGTATAAACAACACGCTGCTGGTGCCAGGCGTGTATCACACATACAAAACGTAAATTGTGCATGTGGGTGTGGTGACGCCACCTTGTCTATCATGTCGCATTATCAATCACCAAAATAATATAGACTTTTCAAAGGAAGAGGTTGGCAACAGTCATCTGTACTAATGTAAACAATATGATCACGTGTTCTTACGTGCTTGAATGTTATGTGAGATATGTTTTTAGTGAGAGTTCGTTTCCAATTTGGTTGTTACTAATAGTTTGCAGATTTTCGAACCAAACTCGAACTTTTTATTTACTTTTCGAACTGAACCTGAACTAATTTTTTGTAGTATTTTTTCTCTGAACCGAACTTAGCCTACAAGTTTCGAGTTTGGTTCGAAATTCGAACGTTAGACCCAGCTCTAATTTTTATGAATTAGCAACAAGCATCACCTTAATTTTTTTTTTTTTCCAGTCTCATGGTGGGCAACAAATAAGCAGTGACTTATGACATAATCTCGGAAACTTGGAAAAAGCACATTTTGGAATATGTTCTCGTGTTGAGTCTCTGTTGCTGCTTTCTTATTGCCCCAATTTAATGTTTAGGAATACCAGCCTAAAATATATCAAAGTCACAAATTTTTCAGCCAAGTGTTTTTCGTCAAGAAAAACCACTATAAGTGGAACAAAAACACACTTTATATATAGGAACAATGTACATGTTTTTTTAAAGTTTGAGTTTAAAATAAACATAAGTTGATAAGGCTTGCATTGCACGCTGTAGGCAGACCAAGGTTTTAAGCCTTGCTTATTTGCTGCATACATTGTGTTTCACCTTGATGTGTGAATTGCACTTTGGATTATTTGTGAGGTGTTGAGACCACTTGCCTTGTACCACAGTGATCCAGGTTCTATCCCAGGTTAGTCATAACTTATCATGTGAGAACCATGGCAAGCATAGTAATTCGGGTGGGGGTTTTTCCTTGGAGTAGTCCTGTTACTACCACCCTTGCATTCTGTTGCTACTCCATATTCATTTCATATCTCACCAGCGCTTAAGGCATCATTGTAAAGCAGAGACAAATATCTGTCCACTCCATTTCACCTCTTATTACATAAAAGTAACATTACAGTCTTGAGTAAATCCTCAATGTTTTCAGCCATTTGTTTCTTTGCAGTAGGATGTGTATACATTTGTATGTACAGTGCATAGCACTAGTAATGAACTTGAATTTTTATTTTCCTCTAGAAAATGCACAACTACCAGCTGAGTGAATCAAATCACCTGCGAGTTTCCTTTTCGAAATCAAGTATCTAACCACTGGAGATGTGGTTGGATTATGAAAGTTTGATGGCTATATTTTTTTATCAAACTGTGTAAGAATCTGACTCGCATGATTTAGACATATATATGGCATCACTGTGAAGATAAATGTGCAAGAAAGCAAAGCAGCCATGGCATGAAGATCCCAGTCAAGGCTTATTTTTTCTTATGAATGCTATCACATATTGCATTACTATCAGGGACAAATGTTTTGCTACCATATATATATATTATCTACATATATATTATTTACCAGGAAGATAGTTGAGATATATTTAACATAACTTGTGGAAAGAATGTACCAGTTTTAAGAATGAGACCAAAATAGATGAATGTATATATTTTATGCTACGTTATTCATGTTTCTATCAAATGCTTTGATATAGACAGTTGATGACTAGCATTACAAATAGAAACAATCATACAAAGTACTATAAAAATAGAACTGTGTCTATTTTTGGGTTGTCATTGACAAATATTAAAAAATGAAAACTAAGTACATGAGGAATGTTGCAGGTATTTTATTATGTTGTATTTAATTAAGTGTAGTGATGTTATTGAACTTTTTTATTAGTGTGAAGTCCTTAAAATAATATGTTTGTGTTGTGCTAGTATTACCAGCATGAATATGAAATTGAAGATACAGTATTCCAGTTGTGCAGTTAGTAATATTATGGTTATATACATACACTACTCCTGGTTTATATGTCATTTCCATCTTCAGTCCGAGAATAGGTTTTTCTGCTTGTAATTTTTTTTTGTTACTTACAAGTTATTTGATAAAGGTTTTTTTTATTAATTTTGCTATTTGTGTAAGAAAAAATGTTTTGTGAAGTCACTGTTTAGCCTTAGTTTGATTATTCATACTTTTGCATTTAATATTTTTATGAGACTTCTATACAGGGTTTCCAATGTTTACTAATAAATTACATTTTTCTATAAATGTTGCTAAGAATGCATTGAACAGTTGTGTGTTAATATGTGTAAGGTTTATTTATGCTTTATAAACGTGTAGTAGTTTTGCACAAGAGGAATCTGAGCTTTTGTGTATATTGAAACCAAATTTGATAGTAAATGTGTGTGTTGTTTGGTTGATTTTAGTAAGAAGCAGATCTGTAACAATTTATATGATAGTTTTCCAGTTTTAATTTCTGTCCATTTATGTGATATTGGCATAGAATTCTTTCATGTGTGAAGTGTGAAGAATATATCAACAGAAGAGATTCTTGGCTGTTCATCAGTTTATATATTTTTCCTGTTTAGTGTTCAGAAGATGAAATCATGATGAAGGGGAAAGTGGTGTGCGCACAATGAGTATGCTACGAAATAAGTATTATTTTGATGCTATATGACAGTTAAGTAGACGAACAAAGAAACATAAGAAGTGGAAGTAGTGTAGCCGTATTTGTAGATGGAAGTTAGGGTGCAAGTTTTGATTTGGATGTCGTGATGTGTGTGCGTGTGTGCATGTATGTGTGTTTGATTCACAGTGAATCATGAACTTGTTAAGTACATGAGAATGTAATATCGCACATTTAAGTTGTTTATGCACAAGCTTTTCTTGTATGGGAAATTGTTGGCAGTGATGTTAAATTTTTAAAATGTATTACAAGAATTCAGTGAAGTAAGTATTAAGTAAGTTGTTTTTTAAAATTATATAATGGTACACAAAGCTATAGTAATTGGCCTGAACTAGGGAACATTATACATGACATATCTGTTACCCTGTTTATTTTCTTCTGTGTTAGTGAAGCTGTCACGTTTCTCTGTAATTACAGTTACTGTGTTGCAAAATTAAACTACTTAAAGTTGTAATGACTGTAGTGCATAAATAGTTATAGATGCAAGAATTGTGCAGTAATGTATAGGGGCATTTTATTCCACTACATTTCACATTAGCAGAATGAATTCCGTATAATATACACATCAGCATTTGCTATTTTTTGAATTAAAATATAATGTTTATATAGAACATAAGTAATATCATAATTGTGAATTGTTGATGTGTTGATTTATTTACATAATCATTATATATCCTAAATATTAAATCATGACATTTTGGATACATATTTTTACATTGTTCATTGTAGAAAATTATGCATACAGAAATATTCTTAAAAGTTAATTGTAGCATAGCAATTTTAAGGAGTTAAAATTATCATCTATTGTTATTTACTGAAGAAGCAGATGGAATTAATAGAAATGCCATCAAACTTGAACATTTGGAGGCTAATTGCTGACTTGAGTACACATGAGAGAAACCACAACGTAAAATAATCGCAGTGGAGAAAATTGGTAAGCTTCCATATTGTTTATTTGGATTTTAACAATCTGCAAAATGCACATACAGTTTTTTGATTTGACAGTTACATGGTGGTTTTTCTTTGTATTTAGCTACAAGTGTTTCTTGACTAAATTTTTCTTGTAATTTCTTTTTATATTTGATCTAAATATTTTCACTACAGTATTGGAAAGTAATATCAAGTGTTATTTGGCCAAATTCTGTAGAATGTACGTTGTATTTGTTGCCTGAACTAATACAGTAGTTTACCAGTTCAGAATCGGTATGCTTTGCTGCTCAGCATTTTGTCACACTAGGGGAATTGATGCCATTAAAAGATATAAACATTTAGTGATCTATTTCATAATACCCTACAAGACATTGTAAAATAACATAGTAGCAGCCATTACAAACATCAGTTCACTCTTTTTGACAGTAGTAGTTTCTTGTCTAATTTTATGATTTCTATTTTATCAACTAAATCGGTCTTGATCTTAAATAAAGGAAGTGCTGTCTTTCGGTTTTGTCTGTGATGCATGTAAGTAACTGCTGTCAACAGTGAACACTGTACAGTGTCTGAAATTTAGTTTGTTTCAGAGTAATGACAATGAAGTGTTAACTCTTTGTAAAAAAAAAAAACACTTGTGTATTATACAATTGGTTCTGACCTGTCTACAGATAAAGGTACACTATCTTTCATGTGTACGTATGGTACAGTAGTTCCAGTAGAATGTTTGTATACCTACTTCAATACACTGCGCATATTTCATGTTGTTGGTTTTAGAGGAATTAGCATCAACAGTGTATTTGAGGGTTTCAAGAAAAGAATGAAAAAAAAAATATATATATACATATATTCATTGGGAACTTTTTTTAATTTTAGAAACCTGGTGGTTTCTCATGGCATTTTAAGATAATGCTAAGTTGAAATAAATTAAGTCAGTTGTGTATATGCTTTTATTTTAATTGTTGTGTTGAGCCATTCCAAGGTATAGTTAGGTAAAATGATTGATGAAAACAGCTATTCAGGTGGGAATATCCCAAATCTGTTTTTTTTTCCCTAGAAGTTACGGTAAATTACCTAAGTTTTGCTGTGCGTTGTCCAATTCTGGACTTCTTAATTTCCATAATGGGGTCATGTCATGTTTAGATGTGGGAAATGTAGGTAAAATGTTTGTTAGAATGATAGTTACATGCACTTTTTTAAAGCAGTCCTAGGTACATAGTGAAATAGTGTAGTGTGTTTGTTTTAAATATTATTATTGTTAAGTTGTTTAGTTATTATGGGTGCAGCAAGTGTCATCATTCGTCCTCTTTCCTCACGACAAATATTCAAGTTGTCTGTTTGAGAGAGAACATGTAGTTCGTTCAATGCTGTTCCACAGATGTCTTCTGTCTGGAGAGTGCAGTTTTGTCAATTGCCAAGTTCAGAAAGTGTTGTCGAGTTTGTGTGAATGTCCTCCTGTTCATTTACACATTATTATTACAAAAAATTTGTGTTCAGACTGCTTTTGTTTCATGAACTATACTTCATTGTTGATGTGTGCATTTGGGATACTTTTGCAAACAAATTGGTGATGCTGTGAGATGTTTGTCATTACTTCATTCTACTCTGTGTACATATATAAATATATATTTGAAACAGTATTGTCGTCATAGCTTTAAATGAGTTAACTGTATGTAACTTATTACTATATTATATCGTTTTGCAACTCTGTTGGTGTGGGCTGGTAGAAACAGTCTTTTTCTATCTTTTATGGCAGTATACTGTATTTCTAAACTTTATACTAAATAAAGATAGTTGACAATCATACCTTACACAAATATCTTGTAAAAATTTGTGCTTTTGAAGACAATTGGTTGCTGGAGAGGTCTGTCTATCCTGATCATTCAATTATAAATTGCCTTTAACCCTGTGGGTTGTTTGGGGTGACAGTTGCTTGCTGTGTTTTTGCATGATGATGCTCCCCTTAAAGGTCTACTTGTATTTTCATCTTAATCAGCATGAGGAGTTTTTTAAGTTGTGACTGTGACATATCACAAGTACGTACCTCATTTATTTTTTAAACTTTACAATGTAAACACAAGTGGTTGTGTGTGCCTTTCATATTCTGCTTAACTTATTTTTAATTTGGACTGTTTTCATACTTGCGGGAGTTGTTAACCCTCTTGGATATTGGAAGGTATGATGATTAGTTTTCATGTTTGCTATATTTTGAAGTTAAATTACTGTTGCAACTTTTACCCATCAGACTGTGTATTTGTTTTAGTTAAGTGCATTTGACTTTTACCTGATGAATATTTCTGATTCCAGTTTCTTAATTTATTATTATAAATTATGGATATTCCTTTCTTGTTCTGTCTTCCTAGTGATGCAAAAAGTAGTAGAAAAGTTTTTTTTGTGTAAAACCCTTTTGAAGACAAACATTAGACAGAAACAAGTTACTGTTTTTTGGTTATTGTTTCTGGTTTAAATGTGTAGCTATTTGTGTAAGTCTGCAGTTAAAAAAAAGAAGTGGAACATAAATATATTTTAACTTGTTTTAAAATATGCATAACTGAAACACATAATTTACATAAAAAATAATTTTTATTTTTATCTGGGAAACCTACTGTGTCTCATGCAAATACGTATCGATATGTACATGTATCATACACAAGTATCATATAGGGAATTGTGCCTCTTGCATAAATGGGATCAAAGCGTAAGTTTTAAAAAAAAATCTTTAGACTTGACTTTGCTATGTAGTACAGTGCTCCTATCAAGTTTTACCCTTTTAACCTAACATGTAAACTAAAACTTCTATTGATAATGTATTTATCTGTGTTAACATGTTGTATTACAAGGGATAATATAAATTAGCAGAAACAAAGTACATTGTATGAAAACTATAAAAAATAATAAATTTTAAATATAGCTTTGTGTGATCCTGAAGTAGATTTATCTTATCCCTGTTTACTTCACATGATGGCAAATGCAATTTACTGTGTATAGCAGTTTTACAAGAAATTTTATTCAAAGAACAAGTACTCATGTACTCTCGAACTAGTTATTTCTTGACGTTGAGCATTCTGTAGTAAGCTTAAGGATTCAGAGCCACTGATGCTAACAGTGCATTTAACTGTTATATGATGAGTATGTATCATGTTTGAAGATCTGAAGGCTTTGTTTTGTAGTGTTGTGCAACGTTGTAAGTTTGTGGTTATGGTTGTGTAAGTGTGTCTCATGAATTGTATTTGTCATCTTCTGAAGTGAATTATCAGTAAGTTTTGTGTATTAGCTGTAGAAAAGTAAATAGACTGTTATCTTGCTTTATTAAATTGGTTTCTTGCTATACATACATGTGTAATGTATTTTTTTTTGTTGTGTGTAATTTTACCATTGCACTTCTCAAACTAATGTCAATTCTTGAGAGCTTCTTTCAGGTACCAATATATCAGTTCTGTGAACATGTGATTTCTCTAGAGTCGGGTTTGGAAGTGGTGTGCAAAAATTTGGTCTCACTAGTTTTTCTAATTTTACGAAATTTGTCTTGACAAAAAATGAAAATTGACATTTGTTAAAAAATTATTTTAGGTGGTAGTAAGAATTTACTGAAAATCTTAACTTTTTATTACAGTACATTACTTGAGTACTAAGTTAATTATTCATGGACAAATGGCAACTATGCAGTATGACATTTAGTTCTTTCAGGATTTGGCAATTTTTACCCTGCAAAGATAAGTGAGAGAGAGAGAAAGAGAGAGAAAATATATTTCTGTTTATCACAGTGGTGAACAAAGAGAAACTGTCCATGACGAGTTAATGTAAGAAACATTGTGCCTTTTATTAAAAAAAGAAAGAAGCTAACTCAGTATTAATTGTAGTATAGTGCAAAAATGCACTTTTTATTTGTCACTTATATTGCACAACTGAATCTATTTATTTTGTAGGATATGTACATTAATATGAGTTGCCTTCTGCTGACCCATATATTATAAATTGTAGTGATATGTTTTTTTTTCTTAAGTATTACCCTTGTATGTGGTGCAGTGTTGTACTTCAGAAGGTAAATAGCATATCAGTTTTTTTTAATTATAACATTCACAAATAATTGTGTTCAATACAGAAGCAGGGTAGGATATTTCAATCTTTACTGATGATGATAATCTATTAAAAAGTTAGAATTTTACACGGCAGTTGTAAATTGTGAATGCTTGTATGGTTTCAGGCAGAAATACAAAATGTTATTCATGTTGCATAAGGTATTATATTGCTTTGTTGCATTTGTGATGATGTGCACTGTTTAGTTTTGGAGTACAGTACCAGTGACGTACATGCACACAATTTTTGACCGCCCAGATGTGTGTTTTAGATATATACAAGTGGACAGTCGATTAAGTGTTTTACAGTATTGGAGTGTAGTCTCAAATTTCTGTCTAGCATTTTGAACAAACTTTTACTGTACAGTATACACATATTGAAATGTTAGCCAGAAGTAAGTGTGTCAATTGAAGCATTCAAAATGGTGCCGACCATTTACCTAATTTATAGTTTTTCAAGCTTGCAGTTTTGAGAACTACAGACAATTAAACTTATAAAGCTGTACAAGTACAATAGGTGGTCTATTCTGTTAGAACATTTGTTTCTTCTTCAGTGTAATTTTTTGTTACATTTTATGTCCTAAGTGAGATAAAAAGTATACATACTCCTCCAGTTGAACAGAGGAAACAGCAACAGCTATAACTGTATTAAACTGGGGTATGACAAGCTTAAAAGGATTAGCTTCCATATTGAGTTTTGTGTGTGAAATTATCGTATTTTTGTATTAATGAATGTATGTACACATTAAAAGATGACTTTCACTCTGTTGGCATGGGTTAGTGATCTGAAGATAACATATGATTAAGTTTATAGATACATTTACATTTCTTGTGAAATAAATGCACAGTCTAA
The DNA here is from genome assembly GCA_003012365.1 of Medauroidea extradentata. NCBI lineage: Eukaryota > Metazoa > Arthropoda > Insecta > Phasmatodea > Phasmatidae > Medauroidea > Medauroidea extradentata. The sequence goes on along the minus strand of PNEQ01088231.1, from coordinate 36,814 downwards.
GCAGTCAGCATGATAAACTTGCAATCATTTTTTTTAGTTTTTGCATATTGCAACTTGTGAAAAGCATTAACATGATTTTTTCAAAAACTTGTTTAGAATAATTTTTAAAGTATTGCATCTTTCAAAAGAGTGTGTTGTTATACCTAGACGCTTTCTTCAGATTTTGCAACAGATTTTTCTGGGCCCTGTATAAATACTATAAAACATATTTTTTTTCCAACCCCCCCCCCCTTTTTTTTTTCTCTCTGGCAAAGAAGTGGAAATGAAAGTTCCTGAAATTCCACAGTTGGTATACAATGTACAGCAGTGAGACAGCTGACTAAGAATGTAAATAGTAGCCTCTGTGAAGGTGATATAATTTTTGTCATACATAGGCCCTCAGTATTTTTAGTTTCTATGTACATGAAAGACTCGCATAGAATGGCCAAGCACTGGCAGTATTTTGCCAACAATAATAGCAACAACAGTAGTTTCCCTCAAACCCCAGCTGTAAAAAACATTCTGTTAAGACATCCATCTGAAACATACAAACAAAATGTAATTATTCGGTTGTTTTGAAACATTTTAATTTATATAGTTAGCATGCTTGCAAGCCTTTCTTATTTCAAAGAGCATTTGATTGCTTTGCAAGCAATAGCAATAAGTACAGCAAGTCCTTGATTTACTTGGGGTCACGTTTCCTGGAAACAGCAGTGCACAAATTAAAGTGACTTGAATAGTGTCAGACCTACCGTCCACTCCCAACAACCAAACACATCAGTCTGTCAGCTGGCAGTGCATGTACCACTGCACAGTTTGAATTTATCACTAGTGAACAGTGAAATGACAGCTTGGGAAATAAGTCTTAACTCTTCACCAGTTTTACGGCATAACGGCTTTAGAAAATTTAACAACTGCAATATTTAACAAACAGTATAGATATGTCATTAAGAGTTACTTGTTTTTAATAATGTTTTTATTTCTTATTTCATAAAAGACTGTGAGATTTTGCGAGCCGTATGAAACTGGTCTGCAGCCTGTACTTTCGTTAGCACTTAGTTTTTCTCCTTCTACAGTAATTTTGCAGATTTAGTACCCTTGATTAAATCTGCTTAGCCATCTAGAGGATGAGTAAATGCTTCCTCTATGCCTAAAGCTTCGTGAAAGGTGCTTCCCCCCTGCACATGAGGCTTGATACGAGTGTCCTGTTCGCTCGTTTCTGATTGAATCAACCTAACAGCAACATACATGTCCATGTGTTGAAACTTTTTATCTGTTTCAAATAACCTGCAACACTGTAACTTTTTTTTTGGCACAGTTGAGAAGTTTTTCTTTGTAGCGTTTCATGTTGCTAACAGTTTTTACAATAGAGCTATAGTGCTATAATCACTAGAAAGCTTTGTCACTGCCTTTCCTTTATCTAATCTGTCTATTCATTGCAACTTGAGTTTGTCGGGACCACCTTTTACACTTACATGCCATTTAAACTATAGTGATGTAAACTTTGCTGATATCACTAGCATCGTGAACACTCAAATGATGTTATAAGCACTTCATACGTGCATTGAGAAAACAGGCAGATGGCCTTAAAATCTACATCGCAAAACATACAATTAAATTGTACGATATCTAACATACGTCGACAACTTTCTCACCCGAATGAGAACGTCGCTGAACTTCAATTTTCATGGATAACGAGAGAGGTTTTTTAATGACTAAATTTGGGAATAAATTTGGTTGTTTGGTAGCTGTCATAAAGTAAAAAATCATAATTGGCAGGGAACAAACCGATACAGAACTACAAACACGTTCATAGTGTGATAAAGTTAACAGTGGTACTTTTACTTTCTGCAAAATATAATCTTTTCACTGCGACTGAAAGGCCATAAATCTCTAGGAGGGGAAGGGAAATCTGATGTTTCATTGCGTGATGCGGGCACATAGGGAAAGCAGGCAGCGACTATCATAGTGTATCATAAGACTGTAAATTGCATGTGTATCTTAAACTACGTAGCACATATAAAATATAAAACTACTAGTGAAACCTTTTTTTCATGCCACTCAATTACAAAAACTGGTGTAAAATTCAGGAAAGTGTAAAAGGAGGGAAAATTAGGCTGTGTAAAATTTGGAAATGTAAAAAAAGTGTTCCTTTGTATATACTACTCAGTTTGTGTAGTATGTTGTAATGGTTATGACAAAAAGAATAAAAGAGGCGTGGGGAACATCACAAACAAAATGGTTCTGAATCGGTAACTACTTACTATACAGTATTTACCCATGTACTACCTGCACATTTTTTCTGTATAAAAAAATTGAAAATTCAGGGTGCCGGTCATACACGGAAATCAAATAAGGCCTGGAAAAGTTAGGTTTATTGTACAGTACACACAGACTGCTGGAAGGATTTATAATAACAGAAATATAACTGTGAAATCCTTCAACATCAGATTGTAGCCATTGAGCGGTAAATATGCAATACCAAGAAAACAGCAGTGCGTCTGTGGCTAACAAGTCGCTGGGACATGCCCAGCTTGCGGCACGCTAAACTGTGCCGAGCGGCGCCAAGCTAACGTGCACCTAGGTCCTTTGTCATGCTCCCTTGGTCCATGAGCGACCTTCTAGGCACTCAGCGTGGCGTGTGGTTACGCAGTAAACCAAGACTGAGATAGTGATTCATTGCTCTGCCAGAAAGACCCACAGTACACAGCACACTCTCTAAGTACCGAAAACCGCCAACAAAGTGCGGTACACGCTGCTGCCTCTGCGGAGCATATTTGCATGCCATCAAGCAGTGCGCCCACTAGCTTTGAGTTTTCACCATCGCTGCTTCCAACAAGTAATTTAATTCTCAAGACGTCCACGTATTTAATAAATGTAAGATTAAGTTTTTTTTTTATAAATAGCAATTAAATTATAACTGTAGAGTCAAAAAAAAGTTTTTTTCCGGGGGGGAATGTTGAAAATGTGGGGTGTGACTCTTACGTGGGGGCAGATTGTACATGGGTAAATACAGTTAATTGAAACATGGGCTCTCAAACATTAGCAATTTTAATCCTCAACAACGTAAAGTTAACCCTTAACGATGTAAAGCAGTACAGCGTAAATCAAGGACAAGTGTACATAAATAAAGAAATTATTTTCTTTTATCGTATTCTGTTTGACTACATCTATACATACTGTATACATTTTAATGAAAGCAAAATATTGTACGATACTCTGGTCCCAAGGTTAAAAAAAATTTCTTAGGATGCAATGTTGCTGTATATTTGCGCATAAGGGTCTTATTTTTCTATGTAATAAGAACCAGCTGTCTGGGCAAAATTAAATGTTTCATATCAATAAATTTCATGCATACTGAATGGCTTGTGTTGGTGTTTCTGGGGAAGTTAAAACAATTTCAAAATGTGTAATATGCAACACCAGATCTCCAAAAATCTCCCAAAATTAGCATTTTTTAGGAGCAGAGAGTTGTTCTAATTTTTGAAGAAGCAGAAATTGTAAAAATCATGTTTGCTGTTTTAATTATACAAGTTTGCATGATAATTATCATTTTTTTGTGTAGCCCTTAAATATTGCTTAACATTATTATTCAGTAGTCTACATATACCGTTTTATGCTAGATTGAACAGTTTGCATGCATCTTGGGAATTGTTTCTTTCATCTGCAATTAAATGTTTCCCCATTTTAATTATGTACTAATTAATTTTTGTTGGATTTGTTTTCACCTTTTTTCAATTATATGAAAATTTTTAAAATGTGTACTTTTAGTTGACTTGTGTGTTTAGACTTTTTCAGTATAAAAGGTTTGGACTTCATATTTTTAATACTGATTATTTTTCATTCGCCTGATGCATTGCAAATGCAAAGCAGAACCGTCTATACATTTCCTGTAAGAATGTGTTAGTACATAGTAGTCTGCATTTATATGCTTGGACTGGTTCTTTCCGGAAGTGTCAAGTTAGCTGTATTGTTCATTTTAAGTTTTCAAAATTTAAGTCCGTAGCTATATAAAAACTGAGTGAATTTTAAGAAATATAATCTTTATTAATAACTAATTTTTTTGTTTTAATTTCCTGGACACTTACTTTGGTACAGCTTTAAGAGTTTGGTTGGACAGTATATCAATTTGCAAGGTTTTGATGTAGTATAAGTTACAATTTATGACTTACTTTAAATCTACTTATGTGGAAATATTTTTTATAGAAAAAATGATGTAAATATGTTCTGATTTGAGTGTGTAAATTTAATCATATGGTGCATTTTTTTATAAATAATTTAAAAGAAACTGTATGCATTTCCAAGACATGTTCTGATTATTTTTTTGGTAATAAAAGAAACAAAATGCTAACATGTGTGTTAAAACATTTTATGAAAATATTAATGGCTGTAGCTGGAACAGTTCTGCACAAGGTAACAAATTTAATCTTTCTGTCTTGTGCTTTGTCTCTTATTCTCTCCTTCTGTTTGTATCTGTCTTTTCTGTCGAAACACTACACACTCTCTCTCTCTCACTTTCTCATTTCATTATTTTAATCTCTTGCTGGTAGAATTTCACATACCACAATTTGAAATTATTGTTATAGAGATTGCAAAATGAAAAACTGTATTTCATTCACAGTAGTCTTCCATTAGCTGTCTAATTTTCGAATTGCTTTTGAGTTCCCTTTATTTCTATTACTATTTCATCTTAATAAAATGTAAATTGTTCGTGTTTAAGAAGTGAAATGTGTTGCTGATGCGAAAAGAAGTATCTGATTTTTTTATCTTAATGATTTTTTGTTTTCTTTTTTGTTACCAACACATGTTTCATTGGTAGGCAGATGTTGGTGGTTTCCTATGGATACCGTGCATTAACTATTTGTGTATGTGTGTGTGGTAATATTTTAGAGCAAGATCATATGTTTTAAGATGACACCTGTACTTTTGTATTTTTTTCCTTTAAAGAATAAAATACGGCAAATGATATTTCAGATGCATGCATAATAGAGCCTTCTAGTTGTATTTTCTGTAGTTCAAAATGTCTTGTCTGCAAAATTAGTTAGATCTGAATCTCTTGCTGTTTTGCTGCAGGGTGCATAGATTTGTTAAATGAGAATTATTGTAGTTTATTAGATGTACTGTGCAACATACATGAAGATTCACATCACCTGAATTGCTGTTGCTGCTGCAGTCTAGACAAGCCAAGATTCAAGCGCGCAGAGCAATGAGCCAGTGAATAAACTAGCTATTGCTTTGGTAGAATTGTTGGAGAGAGCAATATTCTTCCACCTATTAGGATCAAAAACATAATCTGTTGACTGCACAAACAGTTGTGCTGATTAAATAATTGAACTACAGTAGAACCCTGTTATAACATTTTTCAAGGGACCAGTGAAAAAAGGTGTTATATGCAGGAAAATGTTATAAGCAGGAATCAATATTTTTTCCACCTATAAATGGATATTACACAAAAGTAACTTAAAATTTGATAGTTTATGTACAAGTTTATGTACAGTAGATAAGCCTATAATGAGATTAAAAGAGGCTGTAGTTACTGTGCTATCAGAAACATGATGAGTACATACATTGTGTGTATAACAGAGGCTTTCCCACTTGTCTTCTGTAGGTTCATGATCGTCATATTCAGGATCACAGTCTTCAATTTCATTGTAATGTACACTTATGATACTTTCCCAGACATTAATTTGGTTTTGACAGGTGTTTATAGTCTACAGCTTAGTTATTTTATTTAAAATAATACAGTTAAGAAAAATTTTACATGAGTTTTGATTAATGTTTGAGAAAAAAAAAATGATATATGCAGGAAATGAAAATACCAGTGTTGTTATAAGCAGGAAATGAAAGCATTATTCCTTATGGAAAAGTGGTGGTACTAAAGAAAAGTAATGTTATAAGCAGGAAAATGTTATATCCAGAAATGTTATAACAGGGTTCTGCTGTACATTTGTTTCACGGACAGATAATTCAAACCAACTGTGGGTATGTACAGTAACCCCTTGGTTTAAAGATTTTCAAGGGACTGAAAAAAATTGTCCTTAAGTTGGAGTTTTTAAACTGAATGATGTAGTATGTTGGGACATCAAATGAGACAGGAAATACAGTTGTTAAAGTTAAAGAATTGTTAAACTGGAAGACCTTGAACAATTGTGAATTTTTAAAAGGCTAATGTTGGTGTAACTACTTCTACACTTATTTTACAAAATATTTCAGGTAGGTATGTGTTTTAGGTGTTTCATGTTCAACTGAGCACTTCTGAATGTCCTGCTTATTTTCTATTTTCAGTCAATGTGTAACTTTCTACTTGTATCAACATTGCCACATGCTGTTGTTTCCATTGGTTTGTGCAGTCTGCCCATCTTACCCACAGTACTTTGTTCCAGGAAATCTGTGGATGTGCATAAAATATGTACAGTAGAACACTGTTATGTTTTGAAGGGACTCAAAAATGTGTACTTTATAAAAGGGAATTAATTACAACAGGGTAATTTCTTGTTATAAAACAGTTTAGGAGCCAAACATAAGAAGCCTTACAATCTGGAAAGTGTTATACATAAGGGATCATTATAACAGGGTTCTATTGTATATTTAAGACACCTTAATAACCTACGTAAATCACCATATGCATTTTAAGTTTTTTTTACACCTAACCTCAAATACTACTATACTGTATTTGTGCGGGTACAGTGTGTCAATACATTCAGAAATTGCCGCGTAACACTTAAATATAGTAAAAATTACAAGTAACGCGGGCAGGCAGCATGGTGCGTGTTCGATACAGCCCGGGTGATGTGGCAATAGAACAAGGCGAGCCAAATGGTCGGCCACTGCTGACATTGCACTACATCACAAGATGCTAATGCATAGAGGCACTTGTTTTTCGTGACGCACGAAATCACAACATTTTTGCGAAATTTGCTACTTCTGTTTGAAATAGCAACATTTAACAATTATGTGCGAAATTACAAAATATTTACTTGTTTTTTAGCGTGTTCCATAGTAACTTGCGTTGAGTCGAGGTATAGATTATACAAATCGAGAAAATTGATTTTCAACTTCAAAGGCGAGTTTCCAGAGTATCGAAAGAGACATGAAAATGGCTGTTTGGGTTAAGTAACGCAACGTGTTTGTTTATTCTTGTTTAACACGATTCTTGTTTATTTTTGTTTTTAAATTCATAGTGATAAAATTAACGTTATATCTTTTAATACGACAACATTAATTACGAACAAAGAAAGTTACCTTTGTAATTGTGGAACATATAATTTGCCCTAATGGGAGTCTCAGTAAATGACACAGTGTAAATTTTCTGGTGACAAATAAATAGTGAAAACAGGGGTAAAATTGTTACTTTCTGAACACAACATTTAGAAGCTAAACAAGACCGTACAAATTCAAGGTATGTAGGTATGTATTCTATTCAAAGTTTTTTTTATGGTTTATGGTATTTTTTCGTAGCTTCGAGTAATTAATACAGACGCAATGCCATAAAATATTACTTTAATAAATTTATCTGGCAGTTGAATTATGTAGGTGGATGGTTACTTTTTTAAGGGGTTCAAGCAGTCTTTTTTCCTCTGATTTTACTTGAGAAAAATACAGATTATACAGTTGATTCTTGTGACAAATGTTATTTTATAAAACTGTGTACCCCATTCCATTCATATGTATTGGTATAGTTATAAGCCTAATCTATCCATCAATTGTAACGAATGGGTAAATTTTCAACTACTTCATTAACATATTTGTGTAAAGGAAGTCATTTCATTTAAATATTTAATTCAAAGTATACCTATGTTACTTTGCACACATTAGTTACCCCAAAATATTTGTTTGGCGTTTACAAAATTAGCGAAATTTATGATGAAATCATGAAAATATTTTCATTGAAAACAGGTGGCTCTACTGATGTGCCATGCTATCTCTCTCAACCCTTGCCTTCGTTGCCAAATATGTGCGCTGGGTGGAGAGGGAGTTTCTCCACAGGCATTGATAAAATGATGTATGATAACATTGTTTCTCATGTAAAATGTGTACGACATCTTAGTCAACCAAACCTATAAAATAACAATGGAACAAGCACAACTAAGACTACAGGCGTGCTTATATGACATGCATATAAGTTACAGAAAAGGAAAGGATTATTAAATCAAACATACAATATTTTGGTCATAACTAGATAAGTTAATGTAGTTTTGTTTCTAATAAGGGATCACTGATTATACTAAAATAGACTTGGCACAGTTTTTTTCCACACATGTTAATGAAAATTTTATGCCACTGTAAACGTGGATATAAAAACAAATTATTAGGTGCTTTCTTTTTAATGCAGCACCATAAAATTAACTTTGCTTTTTTTTTCTTTCCAGTACTAACACTCGTTCTTATTTATTGTGCTTAATTCGTAACGGTAACGTATGATAGCTGACTCATTTTATCCATGTTTGCAGCCTACTCGTGCAATGAACATGTTTTCATTTTAGGAACTGTAGAATTTTTATTTCATCAGTCAAACTAAGAACTTTGTGATCTCTGATTTAGGAGGATTACTACAGACGTCCTTTTTTTAGGAGACATTATGTTGCAGGCCACAGAATTGTGTATAACTAGGGACTGGAAAATTTCGTGAATTAAATGACCTGTAGGCTAGATTCTATTGTACTATGCATACTTAACCCCCGTCTATTCGTTCATTGTCTGTTGTTTCACTGAGTAGCAGCTTGTGGACAAATTGTAGGGACTTCAGCAAGCATAGTATAGTTGATTCTAGCCTCCAGGTCATTGAATTCGCGAAATTTTCAAGTCCCTATGTATAACTGCACGCACACACACACGTACGTACAGTACTTCATGGCCGTGGCCTACATGCTCACAGTTGTACCAAGCGGATGGCAAGTGGACAAAAAAAAGTAGGGTTGTGCGAATGTTTGGAATACTGAAACGGGATTCGAAATTTTAGTTTTTTTCATTTTGATTTCGATAACAATTTCAGCTGTTGAAATTGGTTAATAATGAAATACTTTGAGTTTAACAAATTTTCAATAGCTAATCTAAGTTCGTTTTGTTTTAATTGGGTCACAAAAAAAAGTTTTAATTCAATTATTTTGTAATCACACATGCAAGTCATGTAAACATGTTTATTAGAAATTATTTGTGTGCTGTTAAAAGATAGTGCAGCAAAATGTAAACGAACATGCAGAGAGAGTGAAAAAGCGGTATTCCAATAGGCGCAGACAATAGTAGTTTTCACACCGTAGTGTAGTAACAAAATCTCGTAAAACTTGCCCGATTAATTTGTGCTATCAAACGGCAGCGTAAGTATATATTCATTATGTATATTCAAAAAATTTTGGTACATAAAAATCAATATGGCTGCGGCCATGTTCCTGCTTAAGTAGCTCAACACGCACAACATTAGAGCACTATATTGTAACAAAGGGTTGTGTGAACGTAAGGATAAACTATAACCAATGCAATAACCTAAAATTCTAACATTAACCTGGGGGGAGCCGTCCACCACCAATCTGTTATAGGCCAGATCGGACGCCTCAAAACACACAAAACTAAACTTTAAAGATAGGTAGAGCGAAACAATAACATGGGGTAGCTAGAGGTAAACATGTTTAAAATAGAGGAATGGGATATTTTCATGGACTGCAGGTATTTCTTATGATCTACAAATAATTACGTACTTACCAGTGTTTAAGACTTAACTTATTCTACTAGGGGAAAATAGTACCTATCAGGATCAATTAATTAAATAAAGGCAGATGCCAAGAAAGTTGGGTTCAAAACAACTCTGTATTAACTCAAAAGGTTTACAAAAAGGCGATTCATCAGCTCGTACACTGAGCAAACAGTTTTACATTAAATGGCCCTCAACGGATTACAATTACAATACTATTTGTTATATGTAACTTCAAAACAAACAAGGGACGGTTTCTGCCACAAAGGAAAAAACAAAACTTTATCTTTAAAATTCACACTTAATTGGGTAGGCATGTGCGAAGGTATGTTTTTAAATGCGAAGCGAAGTCGAATCAAATCTTGAACTGTGCGAAGGAATGTCGAAAGAAAGTCGAAGTCGAATTTAATTTTTTTCACATCAGACAGCAAAGAAAAAAATTTATCACAAACAATTGGTAATGAAAAATAATATTTAAATATACCGTATTTACTCGTGTAGCCTAACAAATTTTTTAATAATGATTTTTTGGGTTCAAAACTGGGGGTGCATAAGATAAAGGAGGATTTTTTTAGTGAGATTATAACCTCCATAACTCGAAATTATATTACGGAATACTTAAATGTCAACCTATCTGAACAAAACCAACTTTAATTTAATGTAACATGAACACCTGCCTACGAGACGTAACATTTTAGGCCTACTCCCTTCCAACCGCTAGAAGAAGCCATATTTACAACCACAAATTTCCACTTTCTACAAGAGGTTAATTTCTTTGTTCATTATCGCCGATGACAAAACTAAAATTACCGAAAATGGCAATTCTGATTTAAATGATTCTGCAGTCTTTACGGTTTAAGATTAAAGTCATAATAAATTGCTGCTGTAATATAGAACGGGAAACGTAAACGATAACATCGTTGGCAACACCATAGATAAATGAGCAACATGGAGGCACCACACTCCGTTAAGACTTTCTCATTTGTGATCGGGACCACTGCCATACTTCTAAGACAGTGATCGGGACCACTTTAATGCTGATTTTACTCTAAAGCTTGCAGTACTACCTGTATGCAGTTTTCTATGAATCTTAGTTCTGTGTTGTTGTTTATATAATATATATTCGTGGGAAAGCAGAAATTACAGTGGTATTGAGCTAAAAAAAATGTTTGATGCGTAAGGTGTGTAGGGAAATATTTTTAATATGTCAGTTATTTAGAATATTCCGGTGTTTGGAAGTCTGGATAAATGGTACTTTACTGTACTTACTGATTTACTGGCTACAGATATTGTTTTCGTTGCGCCGGCGCAGTTTTGTTGGGTTATTGTGACTCCGGCTTAAGTGAAATTGTGCCGCCGAATGTAGCCTAAACAAAATAAATAGTTCACCACTGTGCCATGAATTTGAGTTTTTAAGTGAAAGTTGTACAGATAATACAATTACAAATAAACGGAAAATTACCTGCTTCACACGAATAATTTTGTCTGTTTTGATACGAATTGTGGTTATCTTCGACCGACTTTCAACTCGAAGATTTTTATTGCTCGAAGACAAAGTCGAAGGAAAAAAGTCTTTGATTCGACTTTGACAATGCGAAGCTTCGCACACCCCTATAATTGGGATTTGATAAGCAACTGCCTATTAAAAACTAGAATACTTTACTTGGGGACACATTACTCTATGAATATAAAAAGGGGGCGGGGGGGCAAAGACACAACTTAGAGACTGAATGACATAACAATAAATTAAGTTACTCTGTATGACTGTGTGACTCTATGACTTTGTGTGACTCTTAGCTCGGACCTACTTTTCTACTAATACACAAATAGGCTACTTAACTGATCACATAGTGTACTGAAGTCCCTCGGGGTTCCTCCAACCCTCGGCCTCGACGAAGGAATGAATCGGTCGAAGACCAAGCGGTGAAGACGAAGACGCAACTCCGAATCCCGACATCATCTGCCCGAAAACGGTTCTCAACAACTACTTTTGTAACTTTAGGCTCGTAAACATTTCCTGGACGTTCAAACGACTGCGCACGTGGTCAAACAAACAGTTATCGTTCAACGAAAACCGACGGGAGTGTGGATGTTATTATCCCAGAACATCTGCGCAGCGCTGAAGTACCAACATACGCAATTCCAGGACTGCAAACCTGGATGACATCATGCCTGCCAACTTAAACAGGTTGTTTTCTCGGGCTTCTACCGAGAAGCAATCAGGGGAAGGGGAGGGGGGAAACAAGCTATGCTAGCTTTTCTCGGTCCGGCTGTGCGGTAAACCTACGTCATCCCAGCTGATGACCAGTGACCTAATCAAGGCTCTCTTAGCATTAACTAGCCTGCACGTGGCCCATGAGTACTGTAAACATAACTCATCAGCTGTTGTTTCGCTGGGTGCTATGTGACGTAACTAAATGCAGGTCGACAAAGTGCTCGGCACGCGCAAAAACACGGTGACAAGAAAATACACTATTTCACTAGAAGGCTACAAAGTAAATAACACCACATGTGTTGGGTACAAGATTACATTTAAATCTTAAATAACCCAGCTTTACTTGGGATAGCAGTGGCCTACGTGAGCTGTATCATGGCCGTACCATGAAACAATTGCCTATCTCAGGCATAACATGTTGATGTATTAAGAAGGGAGGGGGAAATTAGACAAAAACTGTAAAATACAACTAAAGATACACAGCCGCTACAAAAAAAAACTAGAATTCAATAAACTCTAAAGTGAGGAATTATTTAAAACAGGGATCTGAACAAAAAATAAAGGTATCTTAATAAAAAACTAAAACCAGAAAAATCACTTCGTGACAATATTTTTAAGTCACCGTAGATTTCATTGCCGATTGAAGGTATCAAAAATATCACAAATGAAATGTAACTAAATAAATTTAAAAATTATGTAAACAATGTGAAAATTATTGTTAACTAATCATGCAACGTACAGTATGTAGAGCGTATGGTCGTAGGTACTAGACGTCACTTCGGAAGTAGTCGGGCACAGCCTCCACCGGACTCGGCTTGGAACTTCCAATGAGTATCATTGTGAGAGACATTTTGCTCTGCAGCACACACTTCGCGCTGTAGATTAATGCTACAGCAGATACTCCACTCGTCTTCGCTCACATCCGACTCCTTTATTTTTTGAGAAGGACGTAGAAAGATGTAAATTTTTAAAAATAATTTGCGTAGCTAAATTCTTCCTCTTAATGCTAGTAGCATGTTGTTACGTAATCCATACAAGGATATTTTTTTGCTATGGGTGTTTTTAATTTCTGGTGCTCGGAATTTTAGTTTTATACTTGTGCAAATACAATAAATTTTGTTGTATCCTGTTGATATGTAATGAGATGATGAAGAAATAGTTTTTAGCTACATCAAATGACATCAAAGTATTATATGTAATAGACTGTACCAAAATTCAAGAGTGAGATATGCTTTCAGTAAGGTGATAAAAGTATCATATGATAGGCCCATTGTTGTACTTTGTTGTGAAAAAAATGTTCATTGATTCAGCATTGTCACATTTAAGTACTTAATATTTTTAATTTTAAGAATTTTGTTTAACTTTTGTTAAGACTGAATTCATCATAAAAGAACTTTAGTTTTTTTTTTTCGTGGGAAATAAGTCACTTTCGCACAACCCTGTAAAAAAAACAATGTAGTTAAATACACCTGTTCTATGTGATAGCAGTTTGCAGGTAGGCGACATGGAAGGAAAGCCGGCGCTGCAGGAGATGTCAAATCATTTTGTTTTTAAGTGTGTGGTGAGCGACAATCAAGATGGACGTGAGTGAAATAACACTGCTGCCTGGGCTGCCAGCCGCACGCACATTCAGCACCGCATAACTTAAATGTTGCTTCCACTGGCTTACCCCCTCTTGTTATCTGGAGAAAAAAAGTACAGTAATAGCGAAATACGAAACCACCCGTCAGCCTGGCAAGAGTGCAGCATCGGAAGTAAAAAACTGTGGTTAAAAGTGGCACAAGTGACACAGTGCAGATTAGTGAGCTGTTTTTTAACTATCCTGTTTAGAGCACACACATCATCCAGACTTGCCACTGTTTAAAAGGACAGAACCACCTATCACAGCAAAATACAAAGACAGTGTAAATTTAATGATACATTTCCCTCGAAAGTATTCTATACTGTATACTTGGGATATGTGATAATCACATTAAAATTATGGCCGCCGCTCCATAAAATTTGGTTTCGCTTGTGTGTTTCTTATTATTTTCCATTTGAATTGTGTGGTCATTGAACATTTCTTAGTTTAAGTCAATCGTTCCTACTTATTTTTACTGTGGCCTAATGTACATTATGGTTTTCATCAACGAAAGTATTCTTCACAAATTTTCATCATGTTTTCTTAGCTTTTTGCTAATTAAATAAGCCTCATACCATGCATTTTCCAACTTGAATTTTCACAAAAAAATTGTTTCAGCAAATACTTGTATTCGGTGCAACATTTAATAAGTGTTGTGTCAAACGCAATATCCTCATATTCTAGGCAGTCAAACTGCAGCCCAAACTGCTGGACCTAGAAATGTGAAAATTTTTGTGTGGGTTTTCTTGAGGTCAAAGGCAAGCACCAAGAAGGAATTTTTTTGAAATTCGCCCCCTTAGGAAGTGAAAAGGGATGAAATGTGTTTTATAAGGTTTGTCTACATAGCTTGAACCGGACAGTTCATTGTCGTGACTTTTATATAGCTGCCAACTTGTACGATTCTCCCGTACAATGTAAGATTTTATGCCCTATTGTATGATTGTACGAATGGTGTAAATTATTGTAAGATTTCCTAGCTTTCAACTTTTTTTCTTCCAGTTTTGTCTTTCCATAACCGTAAATGTCGTATGCATATGTAGCGTCGTAGTTAATGTTAATGAAGGGGGCTGTCAATACTGTAGTTTCGGTAGCAAGTGTACCACATTTATGGCTTTTGTCCCAGATTTTTCACTACAGAATACCATATTTTTCACACATTGCCGACGGTATCTCAACGTTTGCTGAACATACCCGATCATTTAGTTGCCGTAGCGTCATCACGCCATCACTTTTTGTAAACTCCATTCAGTGGACTATTTTTAGCAAACATGGAGTTTAGGTTTACCGTTTTCATGTAGTCATTGCTCAAGAATACGTAACTGTGTAAAGTGCAAGAAACCATAGTTACAGTCACAGCGAATATGAAAGCACACATTTGCATCTATGTACCTGGTACATGTTTTTTGTGAACATTGTTTTTGCTGTGCTTCCACAATAGGTGTATTTGCAGTGTTGAAGAGTGGTTGTTAAAAATGTAAAGTGTGATTGAATTGGTTAGTTTGCATTTTATGAAAATATGTTGTGCATTTATGAAATGGTGAAGTAGGGTTATTAAACTGTGTTACCAAAAATTGTTTAGTATCTCTTGAGGTACTAAAATCTGTTTCTGTTTTTAAAACATGCAGAAACCAAAACTAACAACACCCAGGTTTGTGCCGCATTCTTATATGTAGCAAAGTTATTAGCAGTATTGTTGGTACAACAGATCAGAGTAAGATAGATTCAGTGGTTTCCCTGTTAAATTTGCTTTATGATAGCAAGGCTTTGTATTATTAGGCTAATTATTTAATAGGTTCTAAATATGTTTTTCATTCGTCACTATGTTGAAGATGTAGATTGTGTAATCATAAAATGACTAGTGATAGTTTGATGGCAGTTACACTTAAACATGTGAAATGCCGCAACTTGTTTATGCTATACTGTATTTTAATAATTTTAAAATTGTACTATTCCTGTAGCCTTGAGGTTGGCAGGTATGCTTTTACTTCAATGGGTCAATCATAAAAAATCATATTAGCCAATTTAAGAGTTACTCGAAACTCAACCTTTAACAGGATGAAAAGACCTGAAATGTGTTTTTGATTAATTATCAATATCTATCGAACCCTTCGGGATACAGAGTTGCATTTTACTTCAAAATGATACTGATGTGAATATCCAAGATGTAGTTTTCCAATTTTTTCGAAATTCGGCTCCCAAAGAGTAAAAAGAGGCGAAATGTGTTTTGTATTAATCGTCTGTACAGCTTGACCCCAGTGGACTATTGCGATATTTACTTAAATTTGATATGTCTACATTGTATATAACATAGAACTTCAAGACATTTAGAAAATCTTTAATTAAAAGGGCAAAATTACATGAAATGTGTTTTCAATTATTAGTCCATATTATCAAACCAGTAGAGATATCAAAGTACTATGTGCTTCAGAATGATGTTTACGTAAAGACCAAAATTTATTTCAGGATATTTTTCCAATTCAACTTCAAAGATTTAAAAAAGAGGTAAAATATGTTTTTGATTCGTGATCTATATATGTGTATTGATCTCACAGAATTTTTAGATATTGACACAATTTTTTCTTAATATTAATGCTTACTTACTGGTAAATACCGGTAATGTGTTTTACCTAAATCTAAGAGTGCTATCAAACCTGTCGAGGTGTAGAGTTGTTTTGTTTTGTGATGATGGATATGTAAATGCCCAGATTTAAAAAATTTTCAAAATCCGAACTCTCAGGGCTGTGAAGGAATAAAAAAATTATTTAAATTATGTGTAGATTACATTTAACTCGATGGGTTATCATGATTTCCACCTCAGTTAGATACAGAATTATTTAACCTGCGATGGTCAGAATTTGTGAAATTCGATCGCTGAAGAGGTTAAAAGACGTAAAATTTGTTTTCATTTACCCCATATTAACCTAACCGGTTGTGATATTGCGATATGTTTTGCTTCAGAATGATGCTTACGTAAATACAAAAAACAATTGCAGTCGAGCCCTGCAACTAAGACATCGGCTGACAACGATGCAATTACAACAGTGTTCTCAATCCCTGCAAAAAAATTAGTATTTTAATAACTTAATATGAATAAAATCGAAAACGTTAACGTATCACGAGCAGAAAGATTATTTAAAATACTGTATGTTCATTGAATTAAGCAATGATTAAGACGCCAGGAAATTTCGCAACTGCAAAAGTCTACTTTGTCTGCTATAAAATATTAAATTCTCCAGGTGAGCACCTAGATCCTGGGTATGGTTGACAAGTGGGAATAGAGGCTTGCCCGACAGCACTAATATTGTCCAGACACTCATACAAAGGTTAGATGATGGTAAGAATACAGATCTTTCTCCCTCCTTCTGCCTCCTTGTACATAAAATCATTGCCAGCTAGCAACTCCTGACTTGTGAGAGGGAGGGAGAGAGAGAGAGAGATAAAGAGAAAGCTATGCTGCCAATGCCACACACACTGTTAGGCATTCCCAGAAAGCTTCCGCTCATCTCAAATGACTGCATGGCTATTTCAAACAAGAACTGCGTGTTTTGGCTGAATAACAGTGGACGTATGCATAGTGGCGGACAAAAAGGAGGGGTGGCGTGGGTGGTCCACCTCGGGTACCACTATGTGAGGGGTGCAGTTTTGTTAGTTAATACTATAAATTTGCACATAGGTTTAGGGAAATGAAAATGGGATGATATAGTCGTTAAAATTTACTCAGTATTAAATAAGTTATAACTGAATACAGTACAAATAAATATTGTATGAGGAGGGTCAGAGTATCGCACCTCGGAATGCAGTCTTAAAAATTCGGCACCCGTAGGCATTTGTGTATCACAACTCGCCGACCAGCGGCATCGTCCATCAGGAAATTTATAAGTGAAAATTCTGTATCAGACCCCATCGTAGGTGAGTGTTCTAGCTACTGCGTCAACCGCGGCCCCACGAAATACAATCATATGTTGGTAATGTAGAGAAAATCTCTCTGTTGGAGCACAATACAGTATTAAGTGCTGCAACCACACAGCCAGCTATAAATTGCATGGAATTTTTTTTACAATTTGGATTTGATGGTGTAGGTGGTGTCTGTGCAATTGTTTTTAAAAAGTTAGGTGGTAGGTGCAGCTGTGGGCGTGTGGTTGGTTTTGAATAACCATCTTTCACTTCCTATCACTCTTTATTTGCTAGAACTGTTGACAACGTCATCAACAATCTTCTACTGTAACTTTGAGATGAGATGTGAATTGCACATCAAAATGGTGACTGGTAATTGTTGAAGCTAACTGATTTGTTAGATTGATTGATAGCACACGCTGCTGCTGGATTGCAGTGTGCCATGTCTTGCTGCCCGAGGAAGCCAGTTTAATACTGGCGAAACGTCGCGACGCGCTTCCGCGGAAAATTGTGTGTTGTCCCTTCGTGTGTGTGTACGTATTTACAAGTATCAACTGTAAGTACTTGTACGTCAGTCTGTTACATTACTTTGGATTTATTTAAGTTTACTTTCCCTTTATATCATTATTATGTGTAGTTCGGGATAAAGTGCGAACTTTTAAAGCTCTAGTTACTTTTTTCACTTCAATTAACTAACAATTTCTGTCTACTTTTTACCATAAGATTTTACAATATGTAACAACCAAAGTGTACAGATTATATTGCACTAAAAAGTTATCATCTAAGGTTACAGACAATAATAATTATCAATCGTTATTCCAGACGTGGTCATCAAAAGTGCACACTTTATTGTGAACCTTCTTATCGTTATTACTTCTGTGTACATATAACTAGGGAACCCTGCAGTACCTCATTAAGGGCGCTGTCTACCCGCGCTGTATACCCGCGCGTGAGAGGCTCTAAAGCGATGGAACAGTAAGGTCGACCTTGAAGCGCGCATCAAATGCCGCGTCGCCTCAACGAGCCAAGCCCTGAACTAGCGTGCAAGCTTCCCGCTGAACTGTTTTTACTATGGGACTTTCAGCGACAACACTATCATTTTATCTTACGCAACGAAAGGGAAAGAGTCGCTCTACAGGTCTATAATTTTCCGAATATCGTGAAAATTATTACTCTTACATAAAAATCAGCGTCAAAAGTCCCGATTCGGTCACTTTCACACTCAAAAAAATACTTGTTAGGAACGATAACAGTTAATGGCAAAATTATAAGCCTGTACTAAGATCCTTAAATGCTTTTGATAGCCTAACCGCGTGACAACATGTTGAATGGTTTTCGAATGAAATCAGGATTGTTAAAGGTCTGCGCGCCTCTTCACGATTCTAGTAGAAGGCGCCCTTAGTAGGAATAATTGACACTCTGGCTGGGATCCTTGACATAGCCCGGATTTCATTTCGTATGTGAGTGAAACAGTGTTGAGGGAGGGAATACTACATACTGATCTCGGCCATATAGCAATGCCTCCGTGGGTCTTCCTCTGGAAAATTAAATGTGTTAAAAAATGTGATCTGAATACGTTTTTGTATCTAAACATTGAATGTGCTGATTATAGAAATTGTAATATTTTTAAAGATCGTGAACTTCAAGACTGTAGGAGAGGAATGACCCAGCCACGTTTTATGGAATAACAGTGTTTACATACTGGCGAGATAATAAGAGTCGATGCGGGCTGCTTAAGGGTGCAGTCTACCCGCACATGAGAGGCTCAAAAGCGACGGAGCAGTAAGGTCGACCTTGAAGTGCATATCAACTGCAGCGTCGCCTCAATGAGCAAAGCGCTGAACTAGCATGCAAGGTTCCCGCCCAACTGTTTTTACTGTGGGACATTAAGCTGTGGCCATATAATTTTATTGATGGAACGTCTGCAACTACTAAGTTCAGCGCAGGTCACAATCTGATTTTCACATACAGTACATCTGGTTACGTAGTATGTTTTGAAATACGGAGGTCAGAATAGGCCATTTTTAGCCATGTTAAAGGGCTTAGAAACTGTGTTCTTAATAATCGTGGCGTCTTAACAATTAGGTTCTGACCTTGTCTGAAGTTTGTTTTCTTTTCGTACATTGACACAACGGGTGCATGTATAATATTTTCATAGGAAAGACCTGTTTTCAAACACGCTGCAGCGCATTACAAGCGTGGTATAGGCGGCTGCCTTAAGGTTGCCAATTACCTTGAGCTTCAAATATGTTGTAATGTGTGGTGAAATAGGAAAAATTCCAATTTTTTAATTATAATTTTATTTAAAAGTGCATTTAATTTAATGAACAACGGTACCGTACTTTCTTTCATTGCGTCTGTGTAACTCTAGAAAAACTTAAATAAAACAAGCAGTCTGCTTTGTGTGGCAAAAACGTGATCCACCATGTTGATGTCCCTGTGATGTCATGATGCTGTACATTTAAATGTACGTAAGACGCAAATGACAGCAACATACGTTCAAGCCATGAAAATGTGATGAATAAAGTAGTTTATACGGTAAAATCGAGTATTGCTTGAATTGCGAATAGTGTAGTTTGTTTGCGCAGCAATAAAATGCAATTTTACTCTAAACAAGATATTAACTTTAGCGCCGTCTGATAAATAAAGGCGTACTGCGTAGTTTAAGCTTCACGAAGACACCTAATAGTCTTATTAACGACAAAAATACAGTATGCGTATGTAATGCTGTATTTTGTACAACATGACATGGGTAGCATAAAATAAATACTGTAAGTTCTTTTAAGTTAAGAATTGCAGTCAATAGCGTGCAGTTTGCGACCTAATCTCTACAGTTGTAGTGTTTTGGCTGTTCCACTGGCTGTGGCTTCGTCATTAGCCAATAGACGAGTTCAAACCCCCGCGATTGGTCGATGATTCGAGGGGTGGGTGGGGTCTTGCGAAACTTGCCCTGAGATGGCAGTACAGCTGTCTCAATGCCGTTCACTAGAAACTTAAAAATTACTATGAGAAAAAATATACTTGTAATAAAATAATTGATCTGCCGTTTTATTTTATTGACTCGTGGAACCAGAATGTTCTATCATAGTCAGTGCCAGGTTTGGTTAAACACATTCCAAATATTAGCTCGATAGTGACACGGTGGAAAAATTGGGAAGGTGGGAATGATGTCTGGGCGCAGGCTAGGTCAGTGGCGTTGTTAGAAACGTAGTAAAAGGGAACAAATTGTATCTTACTTGGCATGAGATCTTAATCTGTCTGGGGTCGTGTGGCCGACGGCCCATGTGACGGCGTGCTGGCGTAGCGCTGTTCTCTGGAGTGATGATCCGTGGTCGTGATGATGATGCTGGAATCTTGATTAGATGATTGATGTAGTCCGGAGCTGGAACTGACTAGGTAACACACTCGCACCGAAATGATAACACTTGAGTTGAACTGAATCTAATACCGATTTATTTTGAGTATTAAAGCGGATCGGGATGCTTACGAAAAACAGTGGGCCTGACCATTTTACTCCCCGGCCAGTGGGTGACGCGGCTAAATAAAAAAAACAGCTCGTCGGCCGTAACAATTATTAAGTAAAGCCCCCTCAGGCGAAAAGTCGAGAGGGGTGGGGTAGGCTCCGGGTCCAAAGCAATATAAACGTTCCGGTACTTAAATAACTATTGATATGCTAATGACTGGTGATAAAAAGTTGATGGGACCCGGAGTGTCGCGCCCAGACGTCCGTACCCCGTCACGCCTCGATGTCGACTGCCGACCTTCACTTTCGCTTACACGGGTATCCACACGGACTCCGTGCAACCGGAAGTGAGTAACATGTATCCCCTTAGTACTCAAACAATCTAGAACAATTTCAAAGATAAATATACAATAGTTACAGCATGAAATACTGAATACCAGTCTTAGATTATGAATGAATAGATGTGCGTCTCTGTTCATGTTGTGTGCACGCCTGATAGGTTGCAGCTTAGTGTGATGCATCAACAAATAATAAAGGAAAATACACAATGAAATAATCCTGTCCCAAAACAAAAATGCAGGAACACAAAATAAAACAATACGACACTGCCACTCTCCCTTCAAGGTCATTACACATAAACACTTTGCGCACTGTTGGGTTGGCCGCTATCCCTTTGATGCATCGCCGTTGCATCGCTGTAGGGCAGTAGGGTGCATGGACACGGTGGACAGACGGGCTGCACGTGTGCATGCTTGGCACGTGTCAATAGGTTCACTTTTTGTATGAATGTGAACTTCGTTCATCTGACATTTTAAACCTAAACTTATGATTATACATAGGATCTGAATCATTAAACTGAATTTGTAACTTCACAATGTGTGAGAGCTACTGGCCTACTAACACATTGCTATTAATTTTCACGCCTTTAAAATCAACTAAAGTGAAATAAATCTTCGTTGTTGGCTACCAAATATACAACCATGCATGCCCAAACAATGGACGAATTCCCCAAATTAACTTTTATGTAACCGGGTTTGCTAAATTTGGTTAGTTTCTTTAAGGTGTTGAAAAATTCCAATACACACAATAGTGCCTGACATGTGGTGGCTAACCAAAACAAGTAAGACCAAACACACTATATATAACTACCGGACAGCTTGAGCGATTTGGCGAGAATTCTGATTGTATTATCTCGTCAAACCACCAGAGAACAGCACCTCATGTTTAATTGATTTCAGATGTATGCTGCCAACATAAAAATCCTGAAAAAAATTTCTCTATGGAGAACATATTTTCGTTGCATGGAGAAAGTAAAAATATAGGTGTACGATAAATTCGTAAAAATTAAATACATATGTTGAAATAATAAAGTACAATAATTATACAAAAATAATATCAAAATATTTGTTAGTTTCACACCATACCGCTAGGTTATTTTTCACAAGCCCACTCTTTAGTATTTGCATAGAGCTGTCTGGTGTTACTCTCTAGGGTATTTAGCAAGACTACATCATAAATGTGTTAGCCAATAAGAACACTTTTTCAATGTTTCTGGCAGTGTTTGAAAATATGGCATATTTAAGCTGAATAATTTGAAAATTACAATTTTCACGGAGCTATTGCTTGGCCTGGCTGCATTTTGTGCCGAAATAATTAGGAAGAATGAGGTAAATATTAAAAACTTTTTCTAGGAATTTTCCCTATTAAAGCCGTTGCTTCTAAACCCTCCAACGAAGCTCAAATTGTCTGTTATTCAGATTGCCGCATTTCTAAATGTACAAACCTAATGTACGTGAAACTCTGAAACGTGCAGTCAACCTTTAGATTTTCCACTAATAACGTAATATCGTCACCGTTTAGTCCAGTGGAACGTGGAATGAGCTCCCAGCTTAAATAAAATCCGTAATATCTATAAAGGGCTTCAAAAACATTTAAAAAGAAATTACTTCTATGCAACATCAGTAACTTCAAAATTTTTATTTGCTAATCTAAGTTTTCTCTTATTTCTAAAATATTAGTCATAATTAGTTTTCTTTTTTCACTAAATGTGTTAGTTTATTTTATAAGACAAGTTGTAACTTTAACATTTTTGTATTTAATGAAACCTTGTGTTATTAGAATACTGTATACACAATTTATTTTCCTTTCATTTATATGTAACCATTTTTATACTAATAATTAGAGACGTTAGTTGCATTTGTAAATCCACAAATTTTGTTATTATTTTTATAGTTCGTAATTTGTTGATAATAACTTTGTAATATATAATAACATGGATATATGCAAGGAAAGGTGTACACCTGGATGGGGCGTCTTTTGGAATCCACTCGTTGGTGGGACAAAACCTCTTGACGCGATGTGTGGGCTTTTGATGCCCCACGCACATGGTGGGGGTATGGGTAGTCTGTCTGCGATGGCTAGGTGGCGGCATGCTCCACTCCCAGGAAGCACTCCCGAAGTGTCGACCGCCGTCTTCCTCGTCGGACTCTCCCCACCTCGTAAAGACTATTACAGCGATAGAAACTAGCGCTGCACTGAAGGGTGTGCTTCCACAGTAGGTGTAGCCGAAGGTGGAAGGGAGGAAGTGGCAACAATGGGGTGCTGATTCCCCTGACAGGATAGCATGGAAGTGCCTAAGTTAGGAGTTGCGTCAGATGGGGGTCCACAAGGTGAGGATGGGGTTGAGACTGAAACGGGTATTGAGGAGGGGGTGCTAAGGAAGGCTGATCCACCAGGGGACTGTAATGCCAGTCGGACAACAGCATGGCCGTTAAGTGGTGTGCCTCGTCGTGCGGCGGCGGAAACCTCCCTTTGGATCCAATACACCCCTGTCGGGCCCTCAACTTCCTACCTGACCTCTTAGGCATAGCCTGACTGTGGCTCAGATGAAGATGTAATAATAAGGCTAGCTGATTGTTGGAAACTGGTATCCCGTAGGATCGCCTGTTGTGGCATTTAAAGCCTTAATGCGGCGGCACTATTGTTGGCGCTGGGCAGGCGAACTTGAAGAGGAGCGCTAGAAGTGCGCCTCAGCACGTCTCTATGCCTTTTCACCTCTACCAGTCAAGACAAAACCCGACACCGCTCGGAAAGAGCACAGTGTAGTCGTGCTACCTCCAGAGGGCATAATGTAGAAAATAGGAAGGTGCGCGGCTTACTCCTCCTCCCAGTCGTAGGATGATTATGACAACCATATATCGAACTCCCGATGTGTTCCAATGGGATGCAGTGGTCCCAGGTGTCTTGCACGTGGCAGATGGGTTTGTCAACAATGGAAGGTATGGCGAGTGAAGAAAAGAAAGGAATGATGTGCTGCGTTGTTTATTGGCATACGCCAACAATGAAACTGAAACATCCTGTGCCTAAAAAGCCTGAAGGGCGTGTAGGAAGGAACCGAAGAGCACTAGCTTCCGTGGGGAGAGTCGTTGATGCAGGTGACGATGCCTCGGAAAGTGTCTCCTGGTTGGCGAAGCTGGACAGCTGTCATAGAAGGCTTTCACAGTCGTGATGGGCGCTTCTGGAAGGGATCCGGCAGTTGCTGGTCTTCTGGGCCTGGAGCTGTAGCTTGTAGTAGCGTTGAGAGTAGAGAAATCTACCGCAGCTGAACCTTTCAGTGAAAGCAGGGGTACTGCTCAGAGAGAGTAGCAAACAAGTCGCTACTCTGAGACGAACTGCTCTTTGGTGAGACTGTACTGAGTGGCGAGTGGATCGCGACTGTACTGAGCGATGAGACAGCTGGCTTCTTTTGGAAGGGGTCCGGCGGTCGCTGGTCTTCTAAGCCCGGAGCTGTTGGTTGGTTGCATCTGAAATGCTACCGAGTGGCGAGTGATCGCGACTGGCTTAGGTGGCTCGTGCTCCCTCTTTTATACCCTTCTCGGGGCAGTCTGTGGTGATTGGCCGGCCGCTCGCCTAATGAGAGACGGCTCAGGCGCGAGGGGGTGGTCCTTCCCTCCTCTGTGGTCTCTGTGCTGCGGGTGGCGTGTCTACAGACGGCAAGACGCCTCTTAGGAAAAATACGTTAAAATTACATTGCCCATGGTTTTTGTGAAAGAAGGACAACTAAGGAAGGGCTAGGTAGGCTTTATATGAAATATTTGGTGTCAGGTTAGAATGCAATGACGTGTGTTGGAGTAATAAGGGTAGATAGGATTAACATTGGGTGCGGGAATATAGCACTGGCAGTATGAGGAGGCAGCTTCACAGCTCAAGACGCTGCGAGCATGTGTCAACCTTAATTTCACCCTGTAAAAACTAAGATGCATATAAATAAACAAACAGTAGAAATGAATCGGAGGGAATCTTGCACACTAGTTTAGCGCTTGGTTCGTGGCGATGAGGTACATGATGCACTCTTAAAAGTTCACCATTGTATCTCCATAGCTTCTGAGCTTCTAAGCCACATGAAGGTGAGGCCTTAAGTGTAAAGCTTTGCTAAATTAAGGCTTTCACACATTTTTCTCAGCATCAACTCGTTCATTGGATGTTTAGTCATAAGACAAAGATATTTCAATGAAAAAACTACAGGAGACACTACGGTATGCTCGACATGAAGCTATAAAATTCATGATGGTTAATGTAGATAAGATTATTTGCGTATCTCAAGGCACTCAGTAGTCCAGAAGAAAATATTAATACAATAGGTCCAGCTCAAGTCTTTATGCCTGCCATGTGGGGTTTCACTTTCCTAAGTAATATTTTTACTTTTGGAACAAGGCATTAGACGAGGTTTTTCATAAGCAAAAGTACCCTACAAACAGCAGAGATTAGTTTGGAGATGTTAGATTAAAAATTAAATCATTAAAACATCAAAACTCTCTTTGTGTATAAAAATAGCAGTAACATAATGGAGAATGTACTCCTGTAGACAACTGATACGCGTGACAAAACGAAAATTCCCATAGAGAGAAAACAAATGGAACTTTCAATTGATAGGAAACAAATAAAAAATGTGTGAAAACATTATGCCACAAGGAAAAGCTGTGAAACTTTGCAAGAAGATCTTAAAAGTACCACGTTTGAATGTGTAGATTGGTCCTACACATAATTATACGCTCAGACTGTGGCAAAAGTTCTGTGTTCATGGTTATTCAGATAGACAATTTGACTGATGCATCAAAGGTGAGAACAGTCATTTCTTC
Organism: Medauroidea extradentata; assembly: GCA_003012365.1. NCBI lineage: Eukaryota > Metazoa > Arthropoda > Insecta > Phasmatodea > Phasmatidae > Medauroidea > Medauroidea extradentata. The sequence goes on along the minus strand of PNEQ01088231.1, from coordinate 10,819 downwards.
TAAACCTTTCCCAAACACATGATGAATTCTCAACATCAATGTAAAAAGTTGTAACTGCGACTGATCGACTGAGATGCCTACAAACAGTTGGTCACAAAAGAAGAAGAATAAACTAAACAGCGGGGTTTTTTCTATTAATAATTATATTCTTTCTTACAGTATTGTATATGAGAAATTTTGTAATCAGTTCTGATGAGCTGTTTGCAATTTAAATCATTTAGCTCATCTGGAAGTTAAATAAAATAGATTGCAAAATTTGTACTAAAATGACAGACAGACAACCAAGAAAGCTAGTACATAAAGCTCTGTAAATATAAAAATTTTTCCATAAAATAGTTTTTATTTACACATAAATTTTAAATCTGTAAAGAACAATGAAAGCAAGACATTTTTGGGGACGGGGCCATAGGATATGCAATTTGCATTTGGAAAGAAGAGAGGGTGACACCTGGCATCCGCCTCAGGTACCAAGAGGGGTTGGTACGCCACTGCATATACAGTTTCTTTTCTAAGGATAATTGCAGGCCACTGTGCTATACCTAAGTCTTGCACACGTACACGAGAAATGCCTGGGAGATACAATAGCGCACTCTCTTTTGTGCGCACGTACATCCCCTCCCTCCTGTGTGTGCATGTGTGTCGTGCTTATCCCTGCTTAGCTTGCTGCAGCTCACATTTTACTGTCCTGACCTTGAGGGTTTTGATATAAGCAGCAAGGATGGTGAATGAGAGGATGCATTAGTGTCTCCTGTGTCAGTGCATCTGTTAGTGTTGTCACGATCGCACTCGCAGAGTTTGCTGTTTCCGCCACTCCGCCACCATTCGCTTCAAGGAGTAAACTCTTCTCCTCCAGACATTGTTGGGGCGAAACAGTTTTTACGTAGATTCCACAAATTTCATATCAAATTTTTACCTGTAAAAAGTTGCTAAAGATCAGTATTAAAATTGATTGAAACAAGTACACAACTTACCTTTAAGAATATGGTATAGTAGACAGATCCTTGTGTGTTCTAAGTCAACGTGCCTTTACAGTTTAACCAGAATTCTTTCCCGTACATATGTGCTTTAAAACCTAAAGAATAAAATTATTATTGAGGACGAGCATATGATAATCTGTACTCTGCCACTTCTAGCCTGCTCTTCACTATGGCCTAGACACCGTACTGGCACAAAATTACATTAGTATTTACACATAGTATAATTTTTTGTAAATAACAGTTACAGTATAACCCAGTCATAATGTTTCCCAAGGGATTACTTTATAAATGGGAAAACTTTATAAGAGGGCAGTTCCCAATAGTAAAACAGTTATAGGGTCCAAATGAAGGTAGCATTATAATCAGGAGAACATTGTAAGTGGCAACACTATAAGAGGGTTCTATTGTACAAATTTTTGCTGTTGTCAAAATCAGGATGCATTTGGTGGAAATTGAAAATAATTAATATAAGTTCAATTCTATATACACGACTAACAACATAATTCACCACGAAGTTGAAGACTATTTTATTTCCTGTATTTATCAACTAATAATATTAATGTCCTGCTTGTTTCATTGCGTGACTTGTGAAAAATTTGATAGCGTAGATTGCTGTGTTGCCAAGTCATCTAACCTTAGCTTCAAAGTCAATAGAATCTGTTAAGAACACAGTTTGTTGTGAATACCAAATATACTATGTTATTGTTGAGAGTTTTGGTCTCGGAAGACTACTGACCTATACTACAGAAAGTTAGTTAATAAACCCCCTGGTATTCTGTCAAGAGCAACCAAAACACCATTATTTCTAACAATGCACAATACTCTGAAAAATTTAACAAATGAGAAATGCCCTTTTTATCTCTCCTTTGTTTGCTGTTTTGAATACGTGTATTTTATTTGGTCTCCAATAATGGATTCTGTACCAAGGAAGATAACCAAGGATCAAAGGGTGAGGCTCTTTTCACAGAACTCTCTGCACGCCCAAAGGTTCCCGAAGAGACAGCCTCCCAAACATTACCGAACACTTGCGTTGCCGGGGCAACAGCTGTTTTCAATGGGAGTGCACGCACGTTATTTATTTTGCTGGAACTGAAATACATTTCTTGTCAATTATGAGTGGTGGAATACATAAATTACTATGTTTGTGTTGGAATACGTGCAGTGTTTGGTTGTGAAAACATATTTATGCCGTATAGGGCGTAATTAACACGTTAAACGATTGTAAGTAGAACATGACTTAAAATTTCATTGAGACCACAAGGCAAGGACGACTCGCTATTTGTCCGATAACTTTATATGTTCTTGTTTCTATAGCTTTGCATTTAGTTTATGAAGGTATAGGCTAATTCGTGTACGAATTTGTAAGCAGTTCGACTGAGGAAAAAGGTCACTATTCAGCTTCGTTAACTTTACAGCTTCGTTAATTTCTAGTAACTGCTTTTACAGTTTTGGTATTTTCCTTTGAATTTCTGTTAGCTACTTTTATGATACAGAAATTAATAATGGAAATTTTTCGTTTGAGGGTGTAATGATCTCAAAATCAACTTGCAGAGATGTGACAAATTTCATTGCATTCATTAGAGAATATATTTTAAAGTAAGAAAAACAAAACTATTTTTTTGCTCGCCATACAAAATAATTACTTGGAAACTAGAACACACCATAAAAAATTGCCTGCCAACCTAATAACAACAAAGCAGTTTCAAATTATAAACTGCAAATAAGTCCTGTACGTTGTTAAGTCATACTTCACGTTTTCAATATTGTAACCCAACAGAAGCTCTTTAATCACCCGGGTATTGTAGAAACTGAGATGGACACCATTGAGGGACAGGAGGAGAATGGGAAGACTTGTCACGTTGTATAAGTTGAACGTGGAGGGGGATGGAGCAGTTTGGCCTGCAAGCTAACTAAGGAAACTTTTCAGGGATAAGGAAACAACAGTGAGAAGATTGAGAGGGTGTGGAGGAGAATGAAGAGGTGTAGACAGTCGATGCTGGTAAGGACGGTGAGGGACTGGAATGCACTGCAGGAGGAGTTGGTGACTGTGAGGTGAGGTAGGTTGGAAGGTTTAGGAAGGGACTGGAGGATTGGCACTGTGGGGATAGGGAGGAGTCTGCTTGCCACCAGGCGTTATTATAAAATCATCATACATTTGAACTAATATTTTATATTTTTCAATGACCAGCATAGGTAAATGAATGTGTGGTAATAACAAAGAACGTATAAAGTTGTGATGCTAATTGTGTGCAGGAATGAATTTTTAAAATATGTTCCACTTGCATGTCTTCATTTAATGAAAATGTAAAAAATTTAAAAGCTGTACTGTTCGAAATTGACAATTTCTACATCGTCCAAAAAACTTGACAATGGAATCCTGTCCTGTTGTTCCATAACTCTACTTACAAGGAAAAATTAAAATACAGCAGTGTGATGTACCTTCTCCCCCTTTTCCCGTCTCACACTTTTTTTATTTAATTACTGTCAAGCTCATTTCCATGCTTCTATAGCTTATAAGTAAATATGTTTGAATAGTTAAAATGTTTCAAACAATGTAAATCAACAATATAGCAGCCTCAAATTTGAAGCTGTTGTATGGTCTGATGAGAAACACCTACCTGGAGCTTCTTACAACACATTGGGGGCTCGGAAGCAAAGTTATGATAAGAGTATCACTGACGCCCTTGCCTGGTCACCCACATTGCTCTTACATTTAAGGTAATGACTGATGTGTAGTGTTTGTGACGTTACTGGAACTATGTAGGCTAGGTCTTAAGGCGATGACCCTGCCATTGTTGAAAAATCTGCAGTAGAGTACATTACAGAAGTCTTGAATAATTTATTGTATTTTTATATATGTACTAGAATGTGAGATAACTTGGTAGAAATGCCATTTTTTTGCTGTTGGGCAGCTTGGAAGTTTGATTTCTTGAAAGTACCCAACAACCCTCTTCTGAAATGTGCTTTCAGCGAACAGTGTAACATATAATAGGAAACAATATAATCAGTATTTCTAACTCGCTTCAGCCATGTTCAACACCCAATTAGACAGGCACCTTATTTTTAAACAACTACTTGCTCTCCTTGGAACGCAATATGTGACAATGGGACATTGCTTTAAACTGTGTTAGTGTGAAGTCATACACCGTCACATTCCGCAGGGCTTAAAAAATGGACAGCGTAGTCATTTGAGATGGAACTCGTAGCTCAGATAAATAGGAAATGTGACTGCAATGTGCTGTTTCCTATTGTTAGGTTCTAACACAGTGTGTGTGTGGAGTGTTGTAGGAAAATGTAAAACCAAAATGAAGTCCTTACTGGGAACCAAACCAGATCATACTGTGAAGTCAGTGGTTTTACCACTTGTCACTGCTTTGTTTTGTCACAAAACATTATGATGGCTTTACAGCACACTGTCTTGTTTAAAACAGTTTATTGTCTGCTACTGAAGCTTGAATATTATAAAAGTTTTAGATAAGATTGTTGGTAATTAAAAAAAATTAATAACAATAGTCACATTTACTAATATATTTGAATTGGTACTTTCTGCAGTTTTGTCTATATAAATTATTTTTCGGTTGGCTGAAAATTACAAGTGCATTATTTCATATGAAGGAACTGATACATTCAAGGTGTAATCACGTTGTTAGCAAGGGAAACTTGACGCAGTCTTGTTTGTCGTAAGATATTTTTGTGAGATATAGTTGGTAATATCAACTGATTCAAATTTCTGACATTATACTTATTGAATACTTGCATTCATATGATCAAGTCAACAGTTTTATACGTAAGTGTAAGGGAATCAACCAGGGCCTGTATTTAGGAATCATCCCAGCACTCACCTGGAGTGAATTATGAAAACTAAGGAATAATTAACTCAGGATCCTGCAGAATGTGATGTGAACGTTCAATAATTGTTCCAACTCAATCTGTTTACTGCACCACCAATATAAAAGATTCAGCAAGGCTAATTATTGTGAACGTCTTTCATTTTTGCTGTGTAAGTTACTGTGGAACAGTGGGTGATGGGTTGCACCATTAAAAAGTTTGTCAAATGCAAAGTGTAGGCTGTGTTCTACATCTCCATGTTAAGAAGGCATGATAGGGCCTACATAAATCAATATTTAATACAATAATTGAAAATTTCAGGTTTCTCGAAGCCATTACGCAGAGATCAGAAAAGAGCAGGCCCAGATTTTGTACATTCAGTAATGAGAGACATTGCGGTTAATAAATGTACATCACTCTAGCGAAATGTTTGCTTGTAAAGGTGGCAAAAACTAATCTCTAGGATTGCTCTTTTCCATTTTTTTTTCTATATTGGCTTCCAAAATCCTAGTAACAGTAACTGACATTTTTACACTTGACTTTTTTTTTGTATTTACATAATATTTTAAATCCAAATTGTTCACAACTTACCCTTAGCGTACTTAATTTTGTAGAAATTGTGTAGTTTGTTATAGTCTCAGTAATAATTACTTTGTTATATTGAATTCAGTCTTTTTGTATATGTACAGTTATTACCAAGCCCACTGTGTGTATCCTGCGTAGCAATATAGCTCATGTTCACATAATTTGCGTACAATGTACCATTGACATTAAGTGGGTTCAGTGATGGAAAATGTGATAACAGATAAAAGGGTAGGTAGGCCCACTTACATTAGTTCTTTCAGTTATCAGTCACTGGTGTAATATGATGAAATTAGATACAATAATGGAACTAGCACAGAGACTTTCAGCACTCCATTTTTTTTACAGTACCTAATGGTTCGTGTACCTTTTTAAAGTAACATATTACTATGTCACAAATGAGACAGTTTTTAAAGAATCTAAAGTCCTACATAAATAATCATATTTTAAAATATGAAATACAGTACAAATGTATACTATTTTGCACCACAGAACACACATCATCCTTTTTCCCTTATCAGTATATGTTACAACGCAATTCTACTATTCAGTACAGCATCTTAACTTTTCAACCCAAGATCCACTGTTGCTAAGAGTGAAGGTCTACGTAAATTTAAAAAAATCTACGGGCATATTCAGGGGACAAAGCAGCTGCATTTTTTACTGCTGGCCATTCATAAGGCACGCTGTAGTTAATTGTGACTGCTGATCAGCCAGCAGCGTTAAGCTCTGCGGCAGCGTAGTGAATGTGCCCACTGAAGGATATCAATGTTTACACGTAGAAAAGGTTTATGCTATTCTACATAGGACTAGGTTTTATTTTGTATTCATTTTAACATTAGCTATTGAAACTTGATGGTTACCTCAAGTTCTATACGTAATTACTTGGAGAGGGAGTTTTGAATTCCTTAAGATGGCTGTCAGGGTGAACGTATTTGAGCCTTCTTGGTCTATAATTACAAGAGTGATAAGGATGAGAACACGAGCATCACGCCTCTCCCTAGTCTTCTCACCAACAACGCACCCATCGGCACACCCAGGGGGTTGGCACCTAGGGCACATGCCCCCACCAAAAGGGGCTAAGTTTCTAACTTTGATATTTTTACGTACTACGTACATGTATGTTGAGAAATTATTGCCAGCATGGTGTGTTCACATGTTTCTCGACTGATAAACTGTAATGTATAAGAGCTTGGTCGAGTTCCCCCTGCCCCCTGTAGTTTGCAGAATTTGTTTGTTAGATCTTGTGCCTACTCCTAACCAAAATCCTGGGTGCGCCAATGAACGCGCCTCAGCCGCCTGTATGAAACTGTCAGAGGTGACTGTATTATTTTATGATTTAATATTAAAGATAAATGTGTACTGTACCCTCCTATACCTTTTAAAATATTCTGAGCCAAGATTTATATAACTAAAAAAGATCACAAAAACTCCCACTCATGTGCAATGAGTAGTTTTCGAATACTCTGACTGAAGCTCTACACACTGCTCGGCAGCCTGGGCAGGCGACCACCTTAATATATGTATTGTTCTAAAACATGTTAATGATTCTCTGAGATGGCTTAAGTAGGATTACTGATGTGCAATTTTCTAAATTAAAGCTTGACTTTAAGCACGATCAAACACATTTTCTGCATCAGCTATTTACAAAAAAAATGGGACCACAGCAAGCTCATCGGCATACATTATTTTTTTTTATTTATAAAAATAAATAAAAGTTACTTGTTTCCACGCGCAAGTGAACAACTAGCCGTTCACTCACAAAAACACGGACATGTCATTGTATGTATCATATCAATCAACAAATAAACATTTTGCACGTTTCTGATAAAAAAAAAAACATTTCCGAAAGTTGCCGAATGACATCGCGCTCAGAAACCTTCGGGCGTGCAGAGAGTTCTGTGAAAAAAGCCTCACCCAGGATCAAAAGGCTGTCATATTGAATTTTTTTGAAGGTTGGTAAATATAATCCTCCACACTGATATTTTGTTCATGGATGTAGGCTACACTTGTAACATGTTACAGAACAAGTTATTTAACAAGTTCTACAATGTTTTCATAAGATGTTATAGAACTTCAATATATTGTATCAGTGGATTTATATAACAGTTCAGGAGTGATTGCTTTTAGATAGAAATAAAAAACTCTGTGCATCGAAATTGTGTTGACATGCAAACTGCAATGTTTTCTCCACTTTAGCAACATAGGCCTGCATTTAAAACCTAATATAGATGAACAATTTTTATGATTATTTAAATGGATGTGGCTGAAGTGGAGAATGTCAGTGAGAACTCACAGTGCTTTCTTTGCGAGTTAAATTAGGGGAGATGTTTCATCCTTGTTCCAATCCATTTTGGTCGCCAGTAGGTAGGCCAACACCTGAACACCCAACAGCACAACACAGACCAAACCTTGGATGTTGTGTGCACAAAATTCACTATGATTTTCTTGTTAACGTATGGTAGTTGTGGGAGATGGTCAAAAAGGTTGTTTTTAAACATGTATGCTATTGTGTGGACAGTCTATTGACTTGCTAAACAGGAAATTAATTTCCTTTGATCTTTACACTTTACAGACACTGCACAGGAAACATGTAATTTTTTTTATAACACATTTGTTGTTTAACTTTATGTATTTTCCATTTCTAACATTTTTTTACAACTTTGTAATATAACATTTTATTTTATAACACGTATTATATATTGTGGCGACAGCTTTCCAGTTCCCTTTATTTGCCGTAATTACAGTTTTGGGGTATTCGAAAAAAATATTTTTCGAATATGTTGCATCCCTTGGTAAGGAAATTTACTTGCGAAAAATTCCAAATAAGTTTCTACGTGAAATTTGATAAATGTGTACTCACAACTGACAAACATAGCTGTTAGCACAAATTTACCTAGTACATGTGCGAAATCACTGCTCTACTTCAGTGCTTTGTTTTGTTAGTTTACAAGAGTGATTTTATCTTACCGCAAAAGTTTCATGGCTGTCGACTTTGAGGCTTAAACACATCTCTCCACACCAAGAGAGAGTGAAATTATTGTAAATAAAATCATTTCACTTGGAAATATTTTCACTCAAACTCAAAATGAAAACCATTAATATAGGCTATTTCGAACAATCTCCCAATGGAATTGTTTCACAACAACTCAAGAACCGGGCCCCATGTTTCAGCTCCACCCAAAGTGATGTGTCTGTAAGTTGAAATGGACGTATGCCCATGTCCATAGGTATGTTCAATTGTAGATGGTTAACCACTGCCTCGGCCAGCTGTCGAACTCTCAAAACTGCCTAAACACCCATGGTAAATGACTGCCTGTTGGAATGATCACGTTCATAACACCTACCATCCACGGTACAGGAACACTGTTCAAAACTAAAGAAAATTCCCAAAGTCTCTAGGCCTCAATAGTCCTAACAGAAAAGTTAAAGCCCAGAAAACAAACAAACTTCAAATTATGAATAAAAGATCAGAAAGCTGCCAAATGCAAGCACCCATCGGAAGAATAAAAAAATGAAAATGAGACATAATATTCTCGTTTACTAATTTTCACACAGTTTATGTGGATCAACCTCAACATTGAGATTTACAACAGACATAATCTGAATTTCTCATTTGACAGTCTCGTAACATGTTTTTTTTTCCTCCATCATAGTTAATAGACAATACAATGACATTGCCGCCACATGATCAGCAATGGAAAGGGATGGGGGCATGACTGTGGATGTTGATAGTCCGGCATGCATCCGACTACAGCACCACTCCACAAACTCACAGCTCAGCTTGTAACCTTCTAACCATTCCTCAGACCTAGTATTTCACCTTCATTTCTTTCTACACAGCTAGATTTCCTTTGCTGCTCATTTACCCCTTATTACTTCCATCAGCTTAGGTACAAGTTTTGACACCACCAATTAAATCATAAGACCTATACTGTTGGAGGGTTTCCACTATGTATAAACGACGGGGTTGCACATAAAAATTTTGTATGAATTATATTTTGGCCTCTTCATCCCCCTCCATACCCCCCCATGAAAGTCTGTCAACAGACTAACAATGGTTTCCCCCCTTCTTTTAAATGCCTTTTTTCATGCTTGGTTACGTATGCAATAACTAATTATAAAGCATACTTGGTTTGAATAGTGGAAAGTTTTTTATTGAGTGTGGTCCAAAATGTGTGGACTAGGGTGGAGAAGTAAGTCACAGTGTACCATAATATGATGACGGACAGGAATTCTGGATGGTTTAGGAATTTGTTAAATAGGTACGTCTACTGTGTGCCAATATTTAAAATTATATACATATATATTTTTTTTTAATCTCAGGAGGGGTCTGGGGGGAAAGTAAGACATGTGATCTTGCCATCGGGTGAAAGCCCAACTGCAAGACGGTATTATTATTATTTCAGTCTGTTGGACTGTGATTGTGGAAATACTCAACTTATTAGGTAAATTACGAGAATCTTGATATTTTGGAATGCTGACGATGAACTGTGAGTATAATTAAGATAGATATTAGCATATGGTTTTAGAAAATTTACAAAGGAAAAATTGTCCTGAGAGATATGCTTACATTACACTCTTTAATCTTCTTCCCCTTCACTGGATTGTTTATTTCCTCCGAACATTGAAAAACAAAGAATAAATTAAAGCATCTAGAAAACCAATGCCCAGGCAATTTTCATTGCTCGGGACACAAAGCAACCAAGCTAAATTTGCAATATCTTTGTATGATACCGCTTTGAGTCAGGACTCGGGTAAACACTAGACGAAATATTTAAAAATAAAAAACTGTTGAAAAATACACCCTTGTATTACTTTATCCAATGTTGACAATCACCTGGAAGTTCAAAGGCGTAAAATACTTGTAACCTACCGAATGTGGTATGTCCTACAGCCAATTGTGTTTATCGGCAAAATCAGCATTAACTTCGTATTGACACTGTCTTAACAGTTTTTATTTTAAAAACAAAAACCATAGCGTAACACAACATAACTCCGTGTAGGCGCATAAAGTATAAAACTGCTTTAAAACTCACCGTTTGTATGGTACGAGGCACGTCCCTTAACGTAATATAACCTATAGTTTACCTAGATTTATTTAAATAACGTATGTTTTGTATGCAAAAGAGTGAAACATTCCATATCCCAGAGTTTATTGACTCAATTATTGGGACCAACGGAATGAGATGAATAAATAAAATATATACTGCATGCTTCACTACTGACACTATGGCCGCCTTCCGTTTTTCACTGATTTCACTGGCCAGTGTTTTCAGTAATGTCAGCTATGGTTCCGAAATTGCTGATGGCACTGATAGTCACTGACGATCGGTTGTTGACGATACCCTGTGCGAGGCTACATCCGTTTACTGAGATTACCGATTTTACTGGCGCTTCAGAGCATCAGTGTTGTCAGTAAACCAATATTT
>PNEQ01088228.1:0-73799 GCA_003012365.1 Medauroidea extradentata | reverse complement strand
CAATTTTGTGTCTTGAAACATTTTTTTAAAATACTCAACATCGCGGAATATGAAATTTAAACTTATATATAAAACAAACCATCTTTATTCTCGTATGGTAAAAAAAATAAATTGTGTATCATTAATACTTTAGTTAATAAACGATTGCGAATTGTTATGTGTTTTTGAAGTTTTGAGGTAGGGTCCACAGAACCCTTAACAGCCTAGAGTTCATTTTGGTAAGCACTTAGGAAACAACCCCAACCTTGCAGAACACGGCCTTATTAGCACTGTAAAACTCCCTAGCATGGCCTTAAAAGGAACTTCACTGTTTAAACTGTTTTACACTTTAAAATGTACTTCTAATTGGGCACTTCTCTGTTACTTAAGTTAACCTTTAAATCGTGTAAACAAACGATTCAGCGACAATGGAATTCTGCAGGCTTTCGCGGCCGTTGTAGAGTTGACTGGCTTGGCTTCCGGGCTGGAGCCGCGTCTTCGTGGTTGCAGGAACCGACGTTTCGCCGTACATTTCAGCGACAAGTTTATAATGAAAATACTTAATCACCTCACATAAAGAAAGTACACATTATTTGTAATACGGCATAAAAACCAGTCTCGCGACTGTAAAATTTTCAGAACAAATAAGAGAGAAGTAAGTCTTGAGCAGGCACAGAGCAAGATACACATACAAATTTGTGTTTTACTACTCGCAAGCTATAATTTGCCATAAAAAAGCTGATATGTTTTTCAATACTACTGCAAAGGTGAATGCTCAATATCAAATACTTTTTTACATATTTTTTTTGGTTTTGTTTTACACAATCTGTTGGTTGTATAATTTCGATGACGTTTTAATAAAAGCAAGAAAAGCTGTGAGTTGTTTACAGGTAAAGTACAACTGTTTAGCACTTGCTTCAAACTGTGCGAGTTGTCTTGTTATGCATGCTGCACTAGCTTAGGTCCTTGAATAAAGTTTACTAAATAACTTATTCACTCGCACATTCACACTCTTCATATATACTAGAATTCTGCGTTTGTTGGCCTCAGACTGTCGGCACTACGCCTCCACTTCGCAGTTCGAGGAAGGAACGGGTTATCAGCACAACAATCTCCGCGCGTATCATGTGTCCCATTGCTTGTCATTGAACTCACAGTGGAAGAGGTGTCTAACGACCATCCAAGAAAATATACAAATATTAAGCTAGTTTGACGCAATGCCCTTGTCGAGCCAGACAGCCTTAAGGGCGTTCTCGTGGCAAAAGTGCATAATTTTATATTTGTACGACATAGTGTTAGTTTTACGGATGTTACTTGTGAATACATTTTCCACTAGTGCAACTTTTTTTAGCTCTCATAGCCTTCCCATAGTGGCATGTCAAAGTCAAAATTTGCGAGTTATGGAGACATGCTAATAACAAAAACCAACTGACTTACTCAAATGACATAATTTACACTGAAATTGGACAGTATGGGCCGTATGTCAAAATAATTAAAACCAGACAAGCAAGTGCTTTAGTGTTTTTTAAAAATGGCCATATACTAAGGAAATTGTAATTGTTTTTAGAATTTTTTACAAATACAAAGGAATTGCAATATACGATTTTAAATCTTTCAGCATATGACCCATACTATCTAATTTCAATGTAAATAATTTCATTCACGTAAGTCAGTTGGTTTTTGTTATTAGCATGCTCACGTAACTTGCAAATTTTGACTTTAACTTGCCGCTATGGGAAGGCTACGAGAGCTAAAAAGGTTTCACGAGTAGAAAATGTAGTCACAAGTAACATCTGTAAAATTAACACTATGTCATACAAATATAAAATTATGCATGTTTGCCACGTGAACACCCTTAAAACGCTTCAAATGTGTTGCGGCGAGTTATGACTATTCTCTTCTTGACGAAACTATTTAACGTACACAATATATGTATATCTACGAAAAGAACACACACTTCAAACTACGTCGCTACAATTTTAAAAATTCGACATGTTTATTAGAAACATAATTTTTTGGCCCGTTAAAACTGCCGAAAATTGCTTGCTGTATATGGAAAATTAACAATCGGATTCGAAAAACACAACCACATGAACAAGCGTTAGACTTTGAACTACGCTGCCCACAAATAAAATAACGTGGTCACTGCTTATAGTCCCATAGGAAAAAGGATAGTAGTATAGCATTGCACGCCATCTGAGTAGTTTGCCGGGAGAGGCAATAATGCATTATATACGTCAGTCAGCAGCAATCTTACCGCTCCTGCCTCACACACACAAACGCAACCTATCTAGGGAGGCCCCTTAAGTCCAGATAGGGTAGCCAGCTAAAATCAAGCTCCTCGTGTTTTAATTGATAACCCGACTTAAAAAGCACGTACAACTTATTTTGTATTTACGTGGACTTAATAGCTTCAGGAGTTGAATTGCAACGGCTCATTTTAATTTTGTTCAGAAGCAAAACTATACTATACCTGCCTTTTTTTTAACCATTATTAATGTAAATGGGGAGAAGGATTTATTTTGCAGTACTGTCACCAAATAGACCGCTGTAACTAATAAAAATAATGAGTACAGATTAGAGCAGCAACCAGCAACACTGGCAATTAAAATTTCAATTTCTAACATATTTTTTTTTTTAATTTTTACTCTACATACAAAACCATAAAATAAATGACTGCAAATGTGAAAAAGATGAGTGGCCTTTAAGCATTTTTTGTTGAGTGCAGAAGACATCCATTAAATCTGCACGTAATATGAAGGTGCGACCAAAAGGAATTTATAAATTTGGTGCTAATTTAAGTAAATTTACACTGTCACCACATGTGACGTCATGGTACATGACAGGAAGAAGTGTGCAAGTGACTAATTGACTTCTACGTTTTGATAAATGGCAGTCATAACCTGTTATATATAGTTTGTTTTACTCCAAGTAGCACGAATGTTATTATAAATTCAGAAAATAATTTGTTACCACCCAAATGTTGAACAAACACAGCCAAAATAACTCAGTTTTGCTGCAACAAACTCTATGGAGCATCACTTAATGTAACCTTGAAATTTTATTTTTACAAAAAATTAACACTTATGTTTTAGTTACTAAAGTCATGTTTTAACATTTAAATGCAAAACAACACACACATTCCAGAGTTTAAGAGTGCTTAGTAAAATGTCAACGACTCATTGAACCCTAAATTAGCACTACCTAGCATGTAATTTAATAGCCATTTATATACTAGCGATTTTTTCTGTTATCGTGGATGCTGCTCTAGTTCTGGAATATATACTTCACAGCAAATAATAGAATGCAAATTATATATCTGTAACTGTACATTTTTGAATGTATGTAATTGTATTGTAATATGAGTTACTGAAGCAAATCATTCACACATTACTTCTTCCCAAAAAAAATCTCTGAATGTAGCTGTTGTTTTGAGAGATGGCAGCACTAGTACACCAATACAATGTTGGCTACTTCTGCCCACTAAGACAGCTGAAATGTACCGGTATCTACTATAATGGTTAAACAACACAGAGCAGAATAATTTTTAATTAAAACTAGCCTGTAGAAAACAATTGACAGCAATACTTTCAGCATGCCATAAAGTAATTTATCAACATTTCACTGCTGGCATGTTAGTATCACAGAAACACTTTTCCATATGGAACCGAGCGAGATTACTTAGTGGTAATACGTTGGACCCCCATTCGGGAGGACACTGGTTCGATCCTCGGCTCCGGCGATCTTGATTTCAGTTTTCCATGGTTTCCCAAAATGGGTCCAGGCGAATGCCGGGATGGTTCTTTTAACAAAGGTCATGGCCGACTCCTCTCCTAGCTTGTATCATTGTACCAAGCTGTGTATCACCGTCTCTAATGACCTTGCTGTTGACGAGGCTTACGGCACAATTACCTTACCTATCACCATATGGAACCTGCTAACTTGATAGTTAATGTGCATTAAGGCTGCTGCCTACCTAGCAGTACTGTAAGAAGCAAAGGTAGGAATTTACATATTTAATTTTATTGGGCAGGGCTGTGACCTTTCAAGATTAAAATATTGGACAGAAACCACTTCTGAATTGAGAGGAGGATAATATTGCTAGTGTATTTGGGCATGAAAATACTTATTTGCCCAAGGTTATCAGATCATTGAAAAACAGCCAGTAAGATTATATAGCAATGTGGGACGTACCAAAATTAACAAAAAAAAGTGCCTTATATGTAGACTCCACCTAATTTAACATGTAAATCCATATCTGTGCTCTCACCACAATTCTGGTTAGACAGCAGCCTAAATTCCTTAGAAATACATAGTTGTGTTGTAAATACTCGCAAACCATGATTTTTTTTTTTTTTTTACAATCCCATTATGAACTATTATCATAAAATTGTATATAATATCAAAAGCAATTTCCAGTGCCTGCTGCTACTAACAAAATTTTGCTTCAAATAACTAAAAAAATTATTTTACTTTTCCTATTTTTTTACATAGCATTAATTTCAAAGTATTTAAAATTGCATGCAAGGACCTCATTGAATTAATTTTTTTTTTTGTTCTGATTGATGATTTAAAATCCTCTTGCAGTAATTATTTTGACAGAGCACTACTACAAGAACTTAATTTTACTTTGTTACGGCTAGATATCCAAGCACAAAATTCTGTGACCTTAACAACATTTACTTCAAATGCAAAGCATCCAACCCATGTTTAAACACAACTTCTGTGGAACCATTAGACTGGTAGGGACAGATACACTCTGTAGCCAATAACATGTGAGAGGTGAGGAACAAATTATTCAGTAATACTCCCAGGTCCCCACAACCCAGCTACTGTATTATGTACTCATGGGTTATAAACATATACAGCTTGCTATGTAATATGACCACGTTTCACCACCAATTCAGATGTGTGTAAGATGGAAATGGACTTACTACTGCATTTAAGTTTACTTTTGCTATGCACAGTACTAATCTGCAACTATAGTACATTAGCAACTGTAAAATAAAATTAACTTTATACACTAGTCATACAATATTTGTGCGACAGACATTATATGAATAGAGTTAACATTCAAAGTTGTATCCCTAGCTCCCTAGTTGTGCCCATGAATGCCATGTTCACAGTTTTATAAATACAAAACTGTTATTGGTGAAAGATAAATGACTAAATGTACACATAACTATTGCCAGTTAAGGCGGCTGTCTGGATAGCACTTGAGCTGTGTGCAACATGTTCAGGGTTACGTTTTTCTCAGAGACCAGAAAACATACGTCCACTATGGTTTTTTACGAAAAGACAACACACTTCAGACTACTTGTGAACGTGACTTTCAAGACACCACGCACATTGGAAGCATTATTTTAAAACCCTCAAAACTTGGCTAAAATCGGCTTTTTCACATGGTTGTTTCTCAAGATACGTGTAGTGGATATTTGTTTGAAATTAAGGTTTACAAGCACGTTGGACTTTACTACAGTGACACATCCAATAAAATGATAGGGTCGCCATTTAAAAAGTACCACAGTAAAAATGTTACAGTGGGAACAATATGCATGTGTTTACATCTCTGAGCGTGGAGGCGATGTCACAATACATGTGTCGGCCAGTGCAGCTTGTAACGCCTCATCAATTTTCGCCTCACACACACAAACACACCCTTCACCACGCGGCTGCCTTAAGTCAACTGTATATACACTGATGTAAATTCATTTAGAAAATCTCGTATGAATACTCACATTTGCACTCCATGGCACCCTTAAAACAATACAAAAGATGGAGCTAGTGTGTGGGACAAATCATAACGTTACATTTTTGTGCGATATCCTGAACATCTCAAATGTAATTGATACACTTAAATTTAGAGTGTAAGTACCCTGAATGGCCACACATGGTGAATGTGTGTCTGGGGCATCTTATCACATGCTCGCTGTACTTCTTGTAGTTGGGAATTTATGGGAGGGGGAGGAGGCACTTTAAATCACAAGAATCATTTTAACATTCACATCAAGTCATCAACATGTGTGGAAATGAGGTCTGTGAATCTAGTAAGCCATCTATATATTAGCATGCATACATCGCACAATAAGGTGTGTGTATAGCAAAGCAAACACAAATTCAAAGGGGAGTGGAGTGTTCCAGGGACACTGCTACAAATACCTACACTGCCATTACATTGTCCCAGATATAAACAATTAATCATCTAACACTACTCTTCTTCCCCTTTCTAAAAAAAATTAGGTGGTGTTGGGTGAATGTGCCAAAGATAAGAATGCCAGCCAAACTACCTAAAACAATAGTTTGATTGTGCTAACATAGGTGCCAGAGATTACTTGCTTTTGTGGTCAGTCAGGGCAACCCAAATTAATTGTCTAGATGGTTGTACAATCCACCATCTACTAATGTTTTACAACTTAAGTGAATGGTAAGCCTGAGGAACATCTAGTCACATTTTTTGTTACAATATACAGCCATGTCCACTAGGCACTGCAAGTTTATTCTCTGTTGCAATACACAGTGGAACCACAGAGCCAACAGCATTTGTATCATAAAGTAACAATTCACGAGATGTTTTGATACAATAGGAAATGCTGATAATTAACCTAAAATTTAAGAGATGGTTTCTGCATTAAATTCATGGTATGAAAAGAAAACCAATTGTATGTATCTATAAAACCACTTTTTATTAAGTAATTTTACAATAACATGTAAACCAGCGAAATAGAATTACACCTTCAGCACAGTAACCTCTAAAAGCTATCCAACAGCAATCAGAAAATTACAAGCACATTATATAAAAAGTTCTAAGTGAATATCTGTAATAACATTTATCTTATCAATGTGAAAACATTTTTGTAAATTTTTCATATGTCCTCCATGTTTACATTCAGAAGCAAGTATTTTTTAGAAATATTGTTTCACAAACGTCAACTAAAACATAACTATTTTCTGTTGTTCAGATCCTTAAGAAAATATCCATTCAGTTTTCATGTAACATTTATTTCTCATCCAACACTGAGAAAGAATGATAGGAAACATATTAGCACTGAATATTAAAAAAAATATGTATTTTTCCTTTCAGTAATTTTTATTTATACAATTAACTTGCCTCACTGAAAATAACAAGGAAAATATACTAGAAAATATCTATAATATAAAAGTAATGTTAACTTCAAGTTTGAAGGGGGGGTGGGGGGTAGTCCAGATGAGAACAAATGCATACTCAAAGCAATTCAATGGAAACAGTTTAAGAAATGAATCAATTTTATACAGCTACTGATATGCTACTTCTATGAAGCTAAGGTCTCATTAGAGGATAGAATCAAAATACCTTTAAGTTGCTGGTAAAAATTTTACCTACCCTAACAAAAAATAACAGTGCCTTTCTTTGAGATCAAAAATTATCAATTAAAATATCTTAAAATATCTCCAGCATTACTGTATACAGGGCCAGATCTACAGATTTTCCTATAGGAGGCAAAAGTGCTTTTGCCCATCTCTCTCTTTCCCTCTCCCCCAAAAGATAAATTTGTTCACAGTCTTTAAGAACAGTAGAAATTAGAACCTGGAGGTTTGCCGCCCATTCAGTCTGCTGCCCCGGGCACGTGCCCCCTTTGCCTCCCCAATAGATTCGGCCCAGACAGTATAAATTTACTATTAACTAACAACAATTGTTTTCATTTGTAACATGCCTGCAAATTTTACAACTGAACAAAAGCAAACAAACATATAACAATTTGTACGTATTTAGATTTAGTTTTTGACGTAACAGTTATTCACACGTAATACAGACACTTATGGCACTTCATTGATTTTTACCATTAGTTGTTTTATGCCATGTACAGCTACATATTGATCTAGAGAACTATACATAAATACAAAATATATACATAATTATAAAATGTTAACACAGTCATTATTAGATAAACTATATACTGTTTTATACATTACTGTAAAGGGGAGGTAACACAGAGGATTATATAATTTACAATACACTTATTCTCAAAATACAATTTTAGTCTGTTAAAAAAAAAAATTTAGGATAGTGTTAAAATAAATGGTTGACACTGGACATTTATTAAATTCATTTAAAGATTTCCAAGTTCACTAATTAACTAGGTTAGGAAAAAAATGACAAAATGAATTACAAAGACAGGTGACTGATGAATGATCTATAGAGACAAATTACATTTGGGAAGAAGATGAAAAAGCACTGAATGTGGGACAACAATATATTTATTCTTAAAAGACCATTTGGCACACTGAATCCACAAAAGAGACAATATAATTAGTAAAAATTCAATACAAGTTAAATAAAAGGGTCAATACAACATTTTGTGTAAGAAAAATGCAAATATAAAACACAAAAAATGAATACAGGCAATTACATTTGAAGTAGCAGTGATTTAGCTGGTAGTCTTTTTTATGTTCAACCTTTAAAAAAAGTATTTACATCATTAAAAAATTACATAGGTGTTTTCTAAAGGTTTGGGGAATACAAAGATGTTTTATAAAAAATGTAAAAGAGAATGTTTTGAGTTCAGATATGCCGACATTTTTAAAACCCAATAAAACCTATTTAATAACATTCCAACCCCCCTCCCCATTTTTCCCTCCTGCATTCATACTTCAAAACAGTCCACTCTTCTTCCTCTTATATATAGCATGAATATTCATGGTTTGTCTTTTTTTGCTTATCTGCAATGCTTCACAACATCCCTTTATGTTGCTAGCTGCTGCCAACCTTCCATGAAGGTAAGAATACATTATAAGTAAGGTCTATGACAGAAGGAGTTTTTGAGACATATGTTGATGCAATTAAAAACTCAAATATATAATAATGCAAACATAAAATGTTCCCAGTACTTTAAGACACTCTGGTTAATTTTTATGCACTTAATAGGTACAGTAAATACAGAAATGGAAATGTCACCAAAAAATAACACTTACGACATTAATTCTTTCAACCAAAACATTTCATTCTAAAATTTTCAATGGATAAGTAAGCAGCCCCTTTCATAGAAGATATCCTAATTAAAAATGTACACGAATCTTTATTTCTATGAAGCTTAATAGACACTACTGTTGGAAATATGCTATGTAACCAATTAAAAAAACTTAATATTATACACCTCTAGTTAAATCTGACCCAACAGGGAAATATTTTACATTTCATCTCCAATATGGAGAATTTAATATAGTACACTTCATACATGGGCTTTACAAATAAAATTTAGAACCTAAAATTTACAAAGTTGAGACAGTACTATCATGATACAAAGTACACTAAAGGAGTTTCACTTTTGAACATATTACTGAATGTAACTGAACTAAAAAAATTAATAGTAAGCTGATACAGTCTAATTGAAACTTTTATCAAGTCCCACAATTTAGAAATTAAACACACTAGGCTTGAAAAAAAAGTGATAATATTAAGAACTTGATGTAGAGTTTTGATCAAAAGTCAATAATGTACTGCTCATGTACACTTAATTTCTTCAGTTATAAGATGTTCAAAAGTAATTTTGATCTGTAATTTAAAAATTCATAGATACCCATTGGTAAGAAACTTCAGCAACTTGATAAACTGATTCTTAATAACAATACAAATTACCTTTTCAGAAATGTCACCCACATAGCATAACCAAACAAAAAGCAAACAATAGCCAAGCAAACTGATAAATTGCTAGCCAAAATTCACATAACTGTGACATGCCTCTGCATTTCAATAAAAATGTACAATACAATATATATTAAAGACAAGTATTTCTCACTTTTGTGTCTGGACGGTTAACCCATCTTGCATCTGGAAACAGTTCATTTGCTACTATCCGTAGCCAGCCTATTGCACTTCAAACACATGTATGTAACTGGTACCATGTCAAATTCATTTTTATTTTATAGGAGTTATACACTTCATTAAATGTGCTAATAGTCTTGCACAAAGAACTTCATAAATGTGTAAAATAAAATAGTTATAAAGCACTGGTATAGTTAACGGCAGGCTATCACGCTGCAAAGGCACAGAGTTACAGAAAGCGGAACAGAGCGTTTGAGAAGAGGTATTGGATGAAGACCACAACTGCGCACGTGGGTGGCCGGAGGAGGAACTAGCTCTTGAGCACACAGTGAGCACTGCCATCGCGGTTGGTCCTATCCACCACCTCAGCCCAGTCTTCGAGCCTGGGGGCACAAGTCAGAGTGAGGTCCCCCAGCTTCCTGCGCGCCATGAACACAAACTCCCCTGTGCCATGCTTCGCCCCACAATGCAAGGGCACATCGATCCTGATCCGCTTGTCCCCAACACTGTCATGCTCAAGCACAGAGTTGGGTCTCGCTGGAACCATGTCCTCCACCAGCCCACCATCAGGATTGTTGTCCTCTGTTGAGTGGCGCAGCAACTTCGTCAGCTTCACCGTCATCCGGCTCACCTCTAGACTGTCGTCGTTCTCCACCCCTTGGATGATGCCACGAACCACTGCAAGCAGTTGCAGACTAATAATAAAAAATCTGAGTTTAGCAGTTAACACTATTCACTTTACATGTCATTCCAATGTTTTGTAATGCAAAACTGAATACCTATAATTTCAAAACATTCATCATAATTTTTTTTTCTTTTACGAAAATCTTTATTGTGTACAAGATTTAAATATACCACTAACATATAAAGAGATTACATTCTTTTACACTCCCATCATTGAAGAATACTTGCCAATCCTTTCACACACTTTGTTCAAATTCTAAGTTTTAGGCCTACATTCAAACTCTAACCCTTTCTTTTATCTGAATTCTTCTACTGGCAACGAACATAAAAAGAACCTTTTTAACATGACACTATCTTCTCTGAAATTTCAATTAAGAGATTGACAGGCGATGGAATTAATAGAAACTAGTAAAAGGTGGAACGTATAATGTTAACTGAGTCTAACTAACCAAAACAAAACACTGCACAACTAAGTATAAGCTGACCAAAGTTTCTGGACACTGAGCAACATCCTTACCTAGATCACTTGTGCAGTATGCATGACCCATCTCTTCGATGCTACATGGTCGGCATTCTGCAAGCAAAAAGTGAGCTACATCAGTCGCAAGCAAAAAGTGAGCTACATCAGTCAAATTTTTTTAAAACTTAACTTTACAACGCTATTATTGGATCCTTACTTAAACAATTGAAAAACAGTTTAAGCGGATTATTTTTATTTAGAGAGAAAAATTTAAATTTATTAATAAAAAATTCACAAATGCTAAAACATATACTTTATTTTGAATGACTACTTCCTTAACTTCAGGAAACCCAATTTTAGTAGAGCTTATAAAATTACACAAATTTTAAAGGTAATATTATGCTAATATGTAGTAAGGTTTTATATTTTAAGTGAATTGGTACTGTTTAACATTATCTTCAGCAATATTTCAGCAGCAGACTCTTAAAGTTGCAAATTACAATGTCATAACAGTAGAGCAGAACTTGACATTATGGCATCCATTTGACCAAATGTTTAAAAATGAACAAGCAATTTTTCTAAGAACAGAAAACTGAATGATCAAATAGTGTAGAATAACAACTGCTAGCCAACTCTTGAAACTACTAATAAAGTACAGTATCAAGCCAATGTGCAAAGATACACACAAATAAAGACTAATATCATTCTGAAATGTAAATGTGTTGGGAAACACGCGGGGAGGGGACGAGACATAATTTGCCCACCTAGGTTTGCATAGGGAGGGCAGCCGGGCACGACCTTGGATTGCCTATCGAGCAAGGGGGAGAACAATTGAATGTTGATTCTCAATAGACTTTATGGTAATGAATGAGAGCAAAGTCTCTCATCTCACCAGCGCCACGATTAACATAACATTAACAGCCTCAGTTACATTGCATGCATGTCATCACAGCATGTGTAATACTGCGTCACTAGGCCCAAACAATACCTGCCACTCCTAGAGGCCCAAACAATACCAGTCATTCCAAGTACATGTATAGATACATGAACACGCTGCAGCCAAAATGCAAATATGAAATGTTACAGACTGCTATGTCACAATAGTGGCCCAACGTGAACCACTCCCAAATCACTGCAACTGCTCATCACAATTACAACACTGACGTGCTTGTGCATTACAAAATCGACTTCATAACGATTTTCATTATGCACAAATCTCTACAGGAAACTTTTATTTAAGGAATTTTAATAATTAACACAAATATTTGGAAGAAATATTTCTACTGATTCCAAGCATAAAAAGCTTATGGGTTGGGATGTGAGGAGGGGTAAAAGAGATGTTGGAAATTTGCGAATGTGTTTTGGCAATTATGTGTGATTAAATATTAATAAACTTTAACAATAGACCTCATATTTACAAACAAACCAGGAGATAAGCAAACAAAAAATTTACAGCTGTTTTTCTCAGCCTGTGTATCTACAGTTGACTTGGATTTTAGAAGGCAAACAATTGATTGCAAATAATGGATTTATTCAACTATGCATTAACATGCTTCAATTACTAAAAGAAAATTTTATGTGATATGTTGCTGCTGCTGCCAGCATTCTAGGAAATTTATAAGATAAAAAAAAATCCAGAAGTTGGTTATTGCATTAAGTCTGAAACGAAAACCAAATAATTTAGTAATGTAACTGTCAAATCCAAGAAAGTATCACTTGAATTTTAATTTCAAGATAGTGAAGCCACACTGTGATAATTGCTGTGGCAAGTAGTTTTATAACAATCAACAGGCTAGTTAGTCCGATACTGTGATGTATCTAATTCTATAACAAGAGTGACTATCGTGCCAGGTGGTACTGCTCAGAATAGGGATAATTTCCCGGTACCGGAACTTCCGTTTTAATATAGGGCAAGGGGATCACCCAAATAAAGCAGAAAGAGGGAGGGCCCTATCCTGGGTACAAAGTGGTGGAATGTAAGAATCCACTACACACTTAGTATGTGTAAGTGTGTGTGTGCGCGCGCGTGTGTGTATATATATATAACAGTAATATTTGTATTTAAATATAAATAAAAATGTGTTTAGGTAGGACCTATTTTATGTATGTTCTTTAGCATTTTTTTGCACTAAATTTGCCTTTAGATCAATCGCCGAATATAATGGAATGTTCCCGAGTATTTCCGATGAGCGGGAAAGTTAACGCAACAATGACGCTCGTGTAGTAACGCTGGTATTACAATGGCGCTACAGACGCGACGCGAAAAAACAAAATGTCGGCCAGTCATCGTCGAGGCGGATAAGAAGACGTCACAGAAACCTCGGCACTGGGTGGTGGACACGTTTCGTTTATCACATCGCTTCTGTCGTGCCGTTGTGATTCCGGCACGAGTGGTAAGGGAGTAGGGATGTAGTTACCTTCGGCGGGGTCGTAAGCAGCCTTGCCGCGGGGCAGCGCCTCCAGGTGGTAGGTGATGGACAGCACCTCGCGAGACAGCGGCGCGCGACCGCCACCCGACGCCTCGACGTAGAGTGCGGCACGGCCGCCACGACTGTGGAAGCACCTGGCCGGGCCGGGGGCCAGCGGCGTCAGACGTCCCGGCGCCTCTAGGAGCAGACGAGCGCTGTCCGCCGCGCCGGCCGCCTTGACGCAGCCGCGGAAGTCGCGCCCTGACGCACCCAGCCGCAGCACGACGCGCAGAGCGCCGCGAGGGTAGGCCCACTGTAGCCGGCCCTGGGAGCAGCGCAGGTAGACAGGCGTCACTGCGCGCTCCGGCCCCGCCAGCCCACTGTTAACACACATAACACATACTGCCGTCACTGAACACTCCACTACATCCTCACCGTCTAGTCATCACTACTGTAAGAGTGCGTGGTGTATAATTCAGCGCTAAAAAACGTCAGTTTAGAATTGTACGTTTCTCAAAGCTAATTTGCAAAAATAAAAAAGCAGCAATCCCAGGCAATAATTTCTGCCAACTTTCTGAGCAAACATTTTTCTCGTATTTCTGAAGAACAAACTCTAACGCCGAAACCTCATACATTTAATTGCGTCGCAAGAGATCACGCATCATTCTGGGTAAATGTTTGCTAATAAGTAAAGTTCTCAAATATAATTATCAAGGATTGTTGTTTTGTAGTTTTACTATATTGACTTTCAAAACCGTGCAGATCTCAATCGTATAATTCAGCGCTTATTTACCTACCACGCTCTCTTACGGTCCTGCTACATTAAGCCAATTTTTGCTTAAAGTTTTTTTTTTATTTTATTTTATTTTTTATTTCGTCTTTCATTTTCTTGGCGAAGTTAAGGCTAAAATGCCTTCTCTTACACTTAACCAAATTTTAACAAATATCACATGCACAAAGGTAGCAAAAAATGAGTTAAAATCTAACTAGAAACAATAGAAAATAGTAACTAAGTATATAAAATTGACATAGTTAAAATAAAATAAGCTGACAGCTGCGACAAAACTTAAATGAAAACTAATCTAAATCCTGGAATATACACTAGCAGCTTACAACATACATACATACATACTTACTAATATAAGCTTACTCTTACAGGTGGGTCGAGATAAAGTGAGCTCTTTTGGAGACCATCGCGTATAGAATAACCATTTAAAAAATATTTCTTATCGTGACTTTTAGATAAGTTCGTTACAATCTAAAATACGCTTATTTTGTTACTTGTTGCTTTGTTTACATTAAAAAGCGGTGGCAAACTACACATCTGGAGGGGGGAAAAGTAACTAGGGTTTCAAAAGTGCTCACTTAACCGCGAACCACCTCTCACTAACACACTACAGTGCACTGACACCGAATTCAAATTTAACTTAATTGTTACTAATTCATGCCTTCTGGGCGAGAAGGCCTTAAAACTGTCTACTAAAGTAACGTAATTTTAAAAAATCACAAAGGGGTTTTTTTTTTAGAACTGTGTCCACTGTCGGGAAAACCAACGAAATTACAAACAATTTATGATATTTGCAAAATACACACACAACTACTTTATAAAATGGGGACTAGTACAACGTACAAAACAGAAAAAATAACCCACACTATTAATACACGGCAGTTCTGCAAACAAACCATTCCTGAAGAATACCAGCTCATAGTGTTGATCACATATAATAGTGGTGCGATTGTAACTACACGGGGTATCAATGACATGATTAAATTTATTCTTGCAGCCTGGACTGCTACACAAACACGCCAAGCACTCACCAACCATTGGTTGACATTTGGCAAGAGATGTTAGGTGTGCCCAGACATACCATTCCCATCACAATTTACAGTACACCTACTCCTGTGGAACTCCAGCCGTCGCGTTCGTTCCGACACACACTTCATAGTTATAGCTGCCAATCTTACATTGAATATACCGATGGTGTTATGCAGTAAGGACCTTATCAACAAAATGTGAAATTTTTCGCAAAAACTTCCTTGGAATAGTTTTGTAACCAATAAAGCTACACATGGTTTCAGTATACAGTTTATATTTAATTATTTTTTATAATACATTACATAAGAGACATCTAACTTTTGTCTAAAAAAATTAAATAGAAAACAGACTTGAATGTTGATTATGCCCTTCCTGCATAACACTATCGATACGGTCTCGTGTGTTGTGTTGAAAGTAGTTGCGTGTGCAATGCTGGTCACTGGTAACACTTCCTGTGAATGTGCGCTGATCAAATATGCATGATAATATTAGGTTAAGGTAGTCTAACATGTACTTGTAAGTATCTCAGTTACAAACACCACGGCGAATTTCACTATATATAGATACGAATAGCTAGACACCGCTCTACACATCATTATGTGGTAAAATTCACACGTTACACAACTAGAAAAATTCAAGGCTATGAACCTCTGTCTATACTGTTTTTGCTAGAATTATTATTTTTAAGCTTGAAAGAGAGCATACGATGAAAAACTGTTCAGAAGTTTTGTTTAAAATATTTTTTTGGCACAATAGCAAGTTTTTTCCTTCAAGTCATGACATTGGCTTCAGATAAAAGTCAACAATAATTTCGTAGATTACATAATTAGCTAAAACCATTTTAAAAATTAGCCAACATGAACAAACCCATTTTAAACAAAACTGCCAAACGTATTTTTGATAACTACTTTCGTTTAAGTTTCCCTACAAAATAATAACACAGAAATGTACGTAGTGTTCTGTAAACCCTACATGTGCATAGTCAGAAGGGGGTTGGGGTTAGTGGTTTCTTTCAGCTCCCATTCCTTTGGCACAAAATAATTTTTTCAAAAATTACAACAAAATTGATAGTATTTTTACCGGTAGAATGTTCAATATTTTTGTTGCAATAACTGCACAAAAAGCACTAGGTAAAAAGCACTAGGTTACACTTTGATATCCAAATTTCCTTGGGGAGGACACACAGACCCCCCTCCCCAATCAGGGGTTGGAAGGTGTTTCTTTACAATGTTTTTACGTAACCCCCCCCCCCCCCAATTTACAAATACTGGCTATGTCTATGAAAACCTAAATGTGTTTCGAGAACATACTTAGTTTGTCTGGCGCATCACTATGCAAGTGAAATATATAAATATAAATCGCAGGAATTCTAAATGCATTAACTGCGCTATCCGGTTAAAAGTTTTCGTACGTTTGTCTAATGCTGCCACTGCCGGCAGACAGCCGATCAAAACTCATTATGGTTACCTAACACGACGCCCGATTCCAATGAGATCAATTTTTTTCCTTCTCCGTCTCTTTTGTAGGAGCACATGGAGGAAGGTAACCTTGGGTAGCGTGGGAGAGGGGAGGGGCCGGAGAGAATGCTCGGGCGAAGAGGTAATTGGATTTGTTCTGTGCCAGCCCCAGGGCAAGAGGGCGTAGTCCCCCGGACGGCTCCACGGGCTCGCGTGATATGCGCGCCGGCGAGACAATAACCCATAACCCATGAGCAAAGGAACATGGCGACCGCTTCACCGTCGCTAGGGCAATAAAACCACAGTCCCTCCCATACTCTATTTCTGCCGTCGTGTACCTTCCGTCACTTGGATCCTGTTTCACGTTCCAGTGTCAGCGCATGTTCGTGTTCGGCTGCAGCACGTCAACCGCCCGTAGCTGAGTTACTATTCTTACTCGCCATTAGCAGTTGTCGTTCACCGACGTAGCATTTACCAACACACTAATGTAAACTATAACTACGCCCCTTAAAACGTGCGTTTCCGCTTGAGTAATGGGTTCACAGTGAATATTTGTTTGTATTGTTGTAAGCACGGTCTTAGAAGTACAGGTCTGGTACAGGTCTGGACACTCACCTACTCTAAAATGCTTTATCTTTGACCCTCTTATGACTGAACGAACTGTTGGCGCCACTATCGCAATGGGGCTGTTGTGAAGAGAAGTTCGTTATTTTAATCAAAACTTAAGTGTTTAAACATATTCTGGTTAAATTTAAGTAAGTTTCTAATATTTGTACTTTAAAAATATAATACATTTAATGTTGAAAAAATAATTACTAGCACGAGTGTGCTAGTGGCGCCACCAGTTTTCATTCATTTTTGCGGATAGTAAAGGAACTAAAATCAGTCATAAGGGGGTCAATATTTTATAGCAGTTTCCAGACCTGAACTTCTAAGGGCACGGTTGTAAGGAACACAGCCACTGACATGACGAATTCGAATATCAGCATTATAGCACTTCATTATCAAACACTCGCCTTGAGCAGCTGTGTATCCAGGCAACTTAGCATCCGAAAAGGGTTCCATGACTCAGTATCCGCACGAAGTCAATAATAATAAACAATAATAATAGTCTATATACGGCATATTTAAAATGGTTAATTGTAAATTCACAATAAAGGCGTAATCAATATCGTAAATAATGTATTTAATAAATTTGTCCCTTCCGCAGTATGACAGTGGGCCATGCCTCGCTACGGCCACAGTTACACTTTTGTTGTTGTTGACAAAATATACAGTATGTGCGTAAAGTCATGGTGCACAGCTGCGCAGTTCGTGTTTTGCGTCATTACCTGTATGCGCATGCGCGTGCACATAATACTACAGAAACTTGGAGAGTTTTCCTTTCATTTGGAGCAGATCAAGTTTTCTTTCAGCTGGTATGCATGCATCTTTACTATTTTTAATATGAAAACTTCCATGTAACTAAAAACCAGTGTAAATGTTTCAACACTCTCAAAGTTAACATATATTGGCCCAATAAAACATATTTATAATTAATTACAAGTCCTGCTGAGTTTCAGTTTAAAGTGAACAGACTATAGAAGAATATGAGATGTAAAGAACCAGCGACAAACACAGACTTATCAACAGGTTTCTTATCGCTAGTGTTTTATTTTTACCGAGAATGCTTTGGCCGGACTCTGGATAAGTGACAACGGGTGACAGTTGGCTGTCCTGCGCGGAGTCGGTTGACGCGACAGGGCCGGCAACCACGCCTCGCCACTGTATGTAGAGCGGCATCAGCGTTGATGCGATGAGGAGGGGGTTAGTATGGAAGTAGGCGTGACCCGTGTGTCGGGACTGTTCTAGGAGATAAAGGGGGTAGAGGGGAGGAAATAAATGTGTGTCCCTTTCACCCGTGTGATATTAATGTCCTCGTTAAAAGAGCTGACAACTCTCGCCCCACGTCCTACACGAGGCCGCTCCGAGCAGTGCTTGCTTGATGATGTAGAGGAAGGCGTCTCTTACAGCAGGGGACAATGGGAAAGGGGGGGGGGGCTGAAAGCAAGAGGGGATATAAGGAGGAGTCGTGTGGGCGTTTCAAGGGCCCATCACCTCAACCCGCGCCTTTCAAACTACCTGTCTGCATACACACCTCACAATGGTAACGGTCTGCATGCAACTTGGACAGTCCAGAGAAGGTTGTCCGACAAGGTTGCATTGCGGAGTGTGGGCCCGTATCACCATGTTTTCCAATGTAGATATTTACCCTCCCCAGGGTGGCTACAGAGTTCCTGCCAAAAAATTCCCTGACATTTGTGTAGCTGAAATATTTTACAGTTACAAATTAAATTCTTTTTCTGAAAAATATTTGGCCAGAAATCACAACCAAATGTAAATTAAATCATAACATTACTCACCAAATGATCGCTTGCGATGACATCAAAGAACTCATTACAGATACAGAACTTAGAGCTGTACTCGTGTTAACAAATATCACTTTCACAAAACAAGTCAAATTTTAAAACAAAGTTCACACAGTTGCACCTATTCTCAAAAAAAAAAATAAGCCTAATAAAAAGTATGTCTGCACACTACCATCACAGCAGTAATTTCATGTACAAAAAAAATATATATATAGACACACACATTTGGAAGAAATATTTCAACTCTTCAGGCGAAGAACAACAAGTCATCATTATATCACTTTGAAATTTTCACTTTATATGTTATTTTCCCAGTGTAACCACCATAAAATCATAATATTTAATTGAAGGCAGTAAAATGAAAAGGGAGTCGGTACACTATGAAATTTTTAATGTCAACCAGAAGATTATAATTTTAATGTAGATGAATGCATCAAATTACTGTGTAAAAATGACAAACCAATAATTTAGGTATGTTTTCAACAAAATTCCCTGCACAATGCCTGAACTCCCTGACATTTCCCTGTTTTCCCTGACACACCAAATTTCCCTGACATTTCCAGGTTTTGCCTGTTTTCCTTGCCTGTAGCCACCCTGCTCCCTCCTTATGTAAATATTGACTAGTGAAATTATTCTTATTAATGACTCGAAACTAGGGTTACCAAAAAAATGCAAGAAAAATAAGATGAGATTTTTATTCCTACAAAAAGTTATGGTTACAAAGAGTTAGTGAATTAATACTTCTGAGTGACATGATAACCAAACAAATTGACCTTTACGAACCTAAAACTGTCGGCTGTATACTTCAACTGACAAAAAATCCCTATTCGCTTAATAAACACATTCCCCAGAGTTATGAATTTTTACTTCTTGTGCACTACTGTTTTAGTAATGTCGTGCGGTTTCAGATAAGGCGATCTTTTCATTAACTCATTCCTGGTAAAAAAAAAATTAATAGTAAAATTACACTCTTTCGCGAATCTTACTTCAGTGTTTAACGTAGTACACACATCTGGTCATATTCAACGGAAGTTCGTACTTGACGAAACAACTGCGAAAGTTGCGAGTTCGTAGGGAGAAATTACGTGTAGGCTTTCTTTATAATTGTAACGAGTTAAATAAAGTTTCTCGTATGTAAACACGTAAGGTGTGACAAATAAATAACGACTATAACATGCAAATTCTAGTGGGTTACAGCATTTAGTGCCCAGACAAATTTGTAATAAAATTTCCCTGATTTTACTCTGATGAAAATTGCACATCTCCCTGCACATTTTATTTTAATTTGAAACGAGAATTAAATTACAAAAAAATAAAATTAACCTTGCATACACATTCTCGTAGTACGCAAGACCATACACTAAACCATCATCTGAAAAAAAAATTGCTTTCACAGTTTAGATGATCGCAGACTGGAAAACGGCAATTTTCCTTGAAACCACTGAATCGCTGTGGAATTCCCATGACTTTTCCAGAATTTCAAGAAATATCCCTGATTAATTTAAAGTTCCCTGAATTTATCCCTGAGTTTCCCAGACTCTCCAGAATGTGGACCACCCTGCTTTAGTTAAGTATTTAATATGAAAATATTACCACCGCTTACACCACAATTTCGGGACCAGTGCCGTTTCTTGTATGCACTACAAAATGCCTAGTTGTGAAGCAGAAAGTGCTGGTATTGGTTGTTCGGGTTAAAGAAAGCACGTTTGGATAATGCCTTGTCTAGAACAATAATACTAAAATTAATTTTGTTGAGGTCTAAGACGTTTACTTTTGAGTATGGTACAATCTATACACACTGGAGATTACTTATGGTATTGCGTTTAAATTTTAAAATGTCAGAAAAATACCAACAGACCGAGATGAATCAGGGTATGAAAAGTGCTAAGTTATCGTGAACGGCCTATATCCCAGCCAGCGTGCAGTGGGCCTCGTGGTCCATAAAAGGACAGTAAAGAGGTTGTGAAGGCGGCCAGACGTGAAGACACGACGCATGCGCCACTAATCTATACTCGGAGTGGCCTGCTATGACAGCGGCGCCAGCAGCCGTCATTTCTCTCGCCGCTCTCCGAGTGACGGAAGACAAGGCGTACCGCTAGCTGCCCATCGCGACTGTTGTAGTGCATCACGGACTGCCGGAAATAGTCACCACGCTGCTTGCAATAAATTACACGATAGCGCGAGTTCTGTTTAACATACGTGTCAGAAACCCCAGCCCAGAAACGCGATCGTAGTCAGTAAAAATCACCCAGGGGACCTCGCGTCGCTACAAGGATTCTTCCTGTATTTTCAACCCGAATCTGATTACGAGATAGGGTGATATACGGGGCAACATCTGCCATGTTCCCCACGTGCGAAAAATCCGGGACCAGCCCCGCCGAGGATCGAACCCGGATCGCCTTGGCGGGAGACGAGTGGTTTAACCACTCGACCGCCGCGGCCCCCGTTTTAGTTCAAAACCACACATATAATATCTGCAACACTACGATATTATTGAAGTGTCGAAAGTCAATGGACTAAAATAGAGATGTTAAGATGCACTTTTCTCAATTGCCTTAAGAGGTATCGTCACCTGTTTAGTTAATAATTTTCGTTTAATACATGAAGGATATAGTGAATAACCGGCAATGTTTCCTTACAGAAATATTAAATTTTACTATTAGGTACAATGTATTTAATGAAAGGTAAAATAATTAGCTACGTCCCTATTGAAATACTTTCGATCAAATCTTGCCAAATTTTTAATTAGAAAGGAATTAAGAAAAACTACATCGCCGAAGTAAGTTACTAAAAATATGACAAATTATAGTTATGTTCAGTAATTCCCTCTGAAATGCCATTCGATAGGACTAAAGTTAAAAGTGATATACACAGATATTATTTACCGATTCTGGGGCGGGGGGGGAGTGTTCCCAGAACATCTACGGAGATTTGAGCATACGAGCAAACGCAAATTCCACATGCAAAGTCTTGCTAGCGCCAGACACCGCGTCTCCTGTTCTGGAGCAGTTTTAGCTGTTTTGCACATGGCAGGTTCAGAAGCGAAGAAGCTATGGACGACTTTGAGTCGCATCGTCACTTCGCCTTCAAGCTTTCTGCCAAGCAGTAGTTTTTTCTTTTACTACGAGATATTAAAAGGTGACCGTATAATTTTCTTTGTAAGATCTATGTAGTTCAATACACTATATCCGAGTGTCGCATTCTCCCGGTTAGTACATTCAGGTTGTAAAAAAATAGGGTTTTAAACTTCACATTACGCACTCACCCTAAGTATTACTATTTTTATTTTTCCTGTGCTACTTTTAGCAGTTTTATTTGTACGAAGGACGGTTTATTTAAGTGCAAAGGATGTTTTTATACTTGTGTTTTTCGAATCCACTTGGCATTTTTCACATACAACATGTTGGAAAAGTTTTTTTTTTTCTTGTAGCGAGATAGTTTGACGTGTGTTGTGTCCGTAGATTTATAAATGCACTGCACGTTAAGTATTTTTGTGAATGGTAAAAAGAACAATCACGTATCGCAACTAGTTGCAAC
Source organism: Medauroidea extradentata (assembly GCA_003012365.1). Taxonomy (NCBI): domain Eukaryota; kingdom Metazoa; phylum Arthropoda; class Insecta; order Phasmatodea; family Phasmatidae; genus Medauroidea; species Medauroidea extradentata. The sequence continues at coordinate 51,251 of PNEQ01088228.1, read as the reverse complement.
GCTTAGGTAGGGTGGTCCAGTCACTAACATGTCTTCCACGCACCGAGTTAGAGCTAACTTCACCTGCCCAGCACGTAGGCAGTAAGCAGCACGTAAGAATGCACGCGGAACTTATTCAATGTACGTATCCTTGTAGCGCCATGCAATAAAAACAGGATCGAGCATATTGCAGAAGTGAAAGTAGATCTGGTCTACTCACGGCTGCAGGAAGTCCGTGTCAACTGGTTACGTCAACACGTTGTAAGACACCACTGATAATGTAGACCAGCTAGATTTATGATACTGAAACGCGTTACTTCTCTGATCTGATTACAGTTTCTTCGACGCACCTTCAGCATAGAGGCTCAAGACAATTCAGTATTCTACAAATAATTCCAGCTATGTTTACCGTCATGGGTTTTGATTCTCAGACAGTTAATGTTACTTGTTTGAAAGCTAGAGAAAATTTCTAAAGTACGTGATAATAAGATATTAATTTGAATTGTACTGAATGCTGTCGTCTTAATGAATCATTGGAATCTGCAGTTCGAAACTGTGTCCATGTTCCAGTTGGCGCTATTTGTAAATTAAATGGCACAATTAAGTATCCTGCAGTTATGACGCATTTAGTAAATACGAAATTATTCAACAGCGCTCCAATAGAACCTGGAATTTTAATCACTAATAAACCAATTGAAAACTATCTTATTATTATAGTTTAATTGAAAGTATCTTCTTGTTAACTATTTTTGTACGGAATAAAACCCAATCAGTTACTTACATAAAGAAATACATATATAACGGAAACCCACTACTAAATAAAACGCAACTTGTCAAGAAAGCGCATAATTAATCGCGCGTAATTGCCTTATCACAAGTGTTTTGCCCATGGGAAGGGGGGACAGAGGCAACCCGTTCAGGAACGGCTAACCACACAGATAATGGGCCAGTATTTATATCTGGTCTGTATCCTGTGCGATACTGCTCTGACCGCAATCATGCGTGATTAAGCTGGCGTACAGTTAGGAGTCAAACCACTTCCCCGAGATATCTGCTGCCCGTTTGCCTTGTTCAATTATTCCCTTCCGGCCGGGCGATTGCGATACATTTTGACAGCAAGTTTCAAGACCGCGAATACACGTCTGTTGAGCAGTTAACAAGGGCAGAAGTAAAATGTGCGACGAGCGACCATCATTATTTAAATATTCTGTAACGTAGTTTTATCGCTTGGAGATGGCAGGGTAGCAAAGACATCTTATGATTAAGAATGTGGGCTGGAGCAGTACTGCACGAGATCAATCATATTTGGTATGTTATCTACCACAGAAGATTTTATGCAAAAAGGGAGATGTGTAGTTGCGGCTGAATAAACAGGTAATAACGCTGAATGCAGTTCTTCCTTCCCACAATTTCCAGTTAGATAAGGAAAAATTTCGTATGTCAGAGGTTAATCCAGCTCTAGATTTTTTGGAGGGGAGGGGGGCATTCCTAAAAAGTAACTATGCCTACACCCCGAGTCAAACAAAAAAGGGGAGTCCAAGGGCCTACCCTGGAAAAATTTAGTTTTTAAGGGGCAAAATTGTGCTATTTAATGCACTTCCTAAAAAAATTAATGTATCACATAAAATTTTTTAATATTTTAGATAAAATATACATAAAAGGTCAAGGGGAAGGGGGTGCGCACGTTTTAGGTCGTAGTCAAATTGATACTTCTAGTTAATAAAATGACCACATTTGCAAGATTAGTATTTTTTTTTTTGTTGTTTTACTGAGTTTTCTAAATACGAAATACAAGAAAGCTTTCTAATCGAAATAGTAAGCCTACAGAATTGCTAATTACTAAATTACAATATTGGAACACGGGCTCTTCTACTTACCCTGTTTTTGCCAGTGTAATTTATTAAATTCTACCAGATTTAGTAAGCTCCTCACATTTTACATTTACGGAGCAGGGGTATGAGAATAATCAGGCGCGAGGCTCAGCGAGACAGGGACGCAGAGATGACAAGGGTACCTGGGTGGCGGCAGGGCGTAAGAAGCTTTTATGGTGTAGTTAGAGGGCGCACACCTTGCTGAAGAGGGCAGGTGCCCAGGTCTGGGAGGGCTGACCTACTGCGAACAAAGATGCCTGGAGAGGGTTGGTGGTAACACGAGCGCCGGGGGACCAGCATGGCTCGGCGGGGAGGGTCGCTATCCACCCTTGGCGGGCGTGGCTAGACAGCCGAGCATAGGGGACCATTTTCTTCTGGCCGTCTGTACCCCACGTGTCGACTACACGCATACCGCCGCGCCTAGATGTGCCGGGTCCCCCTAACTTCCTTCAGTTCATCTCCGCCTCCTGCTCGGCTGACGCGCTAACCGCGTCCACCAGGTTTTGTTTCACAACCTACACCAGTGTACGTACGTGAAAAAGTAGAAACAGTGTGCATGCAAGCTTCACATCACCATGTTATGTACGTACGTAACAGTTGGCTAACTTTATACTCATTATGTACGTACGATAGGTGGTGGTTGCGAAACCAGCTTAAAAGTAGCTGCAAGAATGTGATACAATATTGTTTTTCTTTTTTTTTCAAATACTTCCTCCTTTTTTCGTAAATGTTGTTTCATTCTGAAACTATTACTGTGTTATAATTCACTGCCAACATTCTCCTCTAACAATAACAACGATTGCGAATATCAATATTCTATGAATGCACGTTCAAAAATATTGCATACGTGCGTGCCTACACAAGCACTTCTAAGTTTTTTTTAATTTCCGAGGATTTATATACGTCACCCGGTTTGCAAAGTATTCAAACCTACGTAACACAAGCATCCATGCCCGTGCTGGGATTCGAACCCAGGACCTCTTACACCGCAGGTCGGCTACTGGAAGTGTAGTTGTAAATCCGGCTTAGTGTGTGTGGTATATAAATACACTGAAAATCTCCAACTAATATTTACACGTTATTGGAGTCAATTTGGAACAAATCAACAATCCTAGATAGTGAATTATACTGCCAACTTTATGAGCAAATATTTACCTGGAATTAAATGAACGAAATTTCGGCGTCAGAGATTGTTCTTCAGAAATACGTTACTACAGAAAAAATTTGTTTCACATAACTTCGTGAAGTGTTGGCAGTTGTGAGGGAGGGACACCTGTTTGTTCACACGGTGTTTGTCACCATGTAAGTCATCAGAGACGGCGACACAAAAACAGTGTCAGGGACTGGGGAAGAATCGGCCATGTTCTCGGAAAGAAATCATTAGTCCTACACACTACGAAAGTGTGTATGCAAGGCTCATTTACATTTAAATGTTTGTAATGTTTTAAATTGCAAATTGTTTAAAATGTGTAACCTTTCCGAAAATTGCAAAAAAAAAAAAAAAAAAGCCCGAGAAAATTAAAATAATGGTCAATGAAAGTCAGGGAAACGTCATAGTGTGGACATCCTGTCGTAGCAAGCTTGTCGGCGACGGACCAGGCGAAGTGGCAACTAGCCGTGACGTAGGTAGACCAGGTGTGGCTTGCATTACCATCAGAGTGGAGCACCGACCTGTGCACTCGTTGCTATCTCCTTTTTCGGAACAAAACACAGACGTGTGAGGGGGGAGGAGGAGGAGGAGAATGTGAAGGGTGTGGAGTCCGACTAGCGTGCTGCATCAGACGACGACGGCACGTTTCGCCGGCGGCAGACAACAAAACAAAACACTGGTCGTGGCCAGTGTTGTCAACTCTATCTTTGCAAGTTCCTGCAGGATTCGCAGTGCAGTCCTCCAGACAAATATTTGCAATTAGTAGAGACATGCAAAATTCTCGTTATTTTCTGACAGCTGATTAGACTCCAAGTGACTATACGCTCGTTCGACGTCTCCCACTGGCCGATATTGTCGTGACTTGCCGCGGAGAACGCTTACACGGTAGAGAGGCCAATCTCTGTAAAGACGTAACACACGTAAATAACAACACCTAAAAGTTGTATGCAACATTGTGCCTATGTGTAATTCATACGGGTGATACACGGCCTCATAAAAGGTGGAGATTGAAAATGTGTAAATGTACTATAAAATGACTAACAAATATTAAGAAATTGACACGTAATGCACGACAGTGTTCCGGCTGCCTATCTCCCAGGCTATTATACATCGATCTACAAGTAAACATGTGATTTGAGTGCAAACCGTCGGGACTAAAGCTTACTCTCAAAGTGACCTTCGTAAATTCATTATTACATGCTGATTGCTTATATGTCACGTCAATTTAATTATAGCGCATGGTCACAATGTTTTAAGTCAAGGGGTAACCAACTCTACTTTACGTAAGAAGGGATCTACTTTCTGTAATTATATTCTGTGGCTACTTGTCTTCATACAGTCTAGCTGTAAACCTAATAATGTTCTTATATGACATTTTCTTGTCATTTCATATTTTATTTTCATGTTTCTGATCTCTATCTTTGCCATCTACCACCCGCATGAGTCACCTTAGGCACAATGTTGTATATGTTTACCTAACTATTTGTCCTCGAGATATTACTCCCGCACTGTTAGCTTATAGTAACGACTCACTATGTACTTCTTCCTCCCAGAATTAGCTAATAGCTCTGGTAGCAACCAAATACCCATGATGTAAAATAAAAACTTTAACTATGCCAAAAACGAACTGTATTTAATTTGAACATTTCAGTAGTGCATAACGGATGCGAGAAAAACAATGTTTACGTGCCTTGAATTCCTCTTCGCACAAACATTTATGATTAGGTCACATGACCAGAATTAAACGGCCAATAGGAACACTAGTTAATGGCATTGGTGGTAAATTGGGTAGTGTCAAGATGTGTATTGTATTAGTACATTAAGTTGATTTTTAAGAAGGTTTGTTATAGACACTAGGGTAAACCAGTGACAAGTGGCTTGAAGAAAGACCACGTACTTAATTCCAGCAACATGGCGTGTCGGAAATAATTTCACAGGTCCTGGTAGACTATACTTTTTCTGGCGCACTCTCGTACCTCGTTGTCAGTAACAGGACGGTGGGGAGCAATGTGTTTGTGCCACACACAGCGTGTCGCCAACAATACCAGAGGCAAGCAGGCAACCAGCCCTTCTGATGAGGGGAAATAGTTTATCTGGCATGACGTGGCGGAGTGCTGGTAATCTCCACTCTCTAAAACGTTCTCTTCCCTCCTTCCTTACACGCCCTCCCTCTCTCTCTCCCTCTTCGTCACACGTCTGCTTCAACCTTGCATCTCTTCTTCCCTGTAGGTCCTAAAACCTCTTCCCAGCGACGCAGCGAGCGAGATACTGTCTGTTCCATGGATGAGTGTAATGCACACACACGTTTCATCGGAAAGGCTGGAAGGGGACAGTGAAAATGGTTTTGAAAAATTGTATTTTTTTTCCTTCGGTGCTCAGTCTCAAAATAAAGGGAAAACACATCTTAGCATCAGTAATTAAATGCTTCGGCTTTTGAGTACTGCAAATTTTATTTGTGTGCTATTGGACTACAAGGAACATGTTCGCAACTTGAGAGGTCGCTGATTCTAAAACTGACTCTCTTGCTCGCTCACAACTTGCCATATAGCCTACAATTAGTTAAACACAGATGTCGTTTTTGCTGCTGTATGTTGTCAATCTGATGTTTAATTATTTTTATATTCTTTACATAAGTTTATTTGAAATCTATACCAAAGTGTTATTTTATGCATTATGCGAATTTGTGCTGGTTAGATGTAAGAGAGGATCTGATGGCCCCAATCTTGCCAGTCTAAATAAAACACAAACAAATAAGCGCAAGGCGTTCGACTGGTGTCAGTCTTTACACATTCTATATATTCAAATTGTTAAATACTATCTGTATCCATCAATAACTATTTTTTTATTCATGCAGCATTCAATTTTTGTTCTCTAATTAATTTATACCAGATTATAAGTTTTGTTACATAAATTACCGCAGCTATAGAAAACAATTTGTCTAGTAGACTCAAACACAAGCTTTGCTTATGTGAGTGTGATGTCTTCCATTATATAAAAAGTATTTATGTAAAGGGCTGTAATCGGTATATGGAAATAAATTATTATTAATTGTTTAAAAAATATTAATAGTTACAATGCAGGGCATAATTTACTGCATATACGGTGGAGTGGGAATCTACTATTCATTTCAGGACTGAGAACGTTCACTAACTAATGTACAGTAAATAAACAGCAAGGACTTTCAGTACTGTACTCGAAGCAGTCAAACAGCACTGGTTCTTCACGTCCCATGGACGTATACATAACATGCGTGGTACTGAGCGAGTTGACGCAACGGCTAACGCGCTGGACTCGCATTCGGGAAGACCGTTTTAGATTCCCGGCTGCGTGTCCTTCCTGATTTCGGTGTTCCATGGTTTCCTGAAATCTGAAATCGTTTCAGGCGAGTGACGGAATGGTTACTCAACAAGTCCATCGTTGATTCCTCTCCTAGTTTTTATCCCAAGTTGTGTATTGCAGTCTGTGATGACCTCGTCGCACACGAGACGTAAAGGTTGGTTCACAATTTAAAACATAAGCACAGAACATATAACATACCTAACCGTAGGAACTGCACGACCAGACGCCCTGTGCAAAAGTTAGTTCACAATTGGATTCTTACTATTATGTTTAGTCAATGGCATTTTTTCGACGAATCTGAAATATTCCTTGCTGTATAAAAGTCAAACGAAGGGCACTGTATCATATATGAAGTGTAATCGTATTTAGAGATAATAGGAAATGTAGAAACTTAAGTCCCAATAAACTGCACAGTGTAAAAAATATTATTTACAGTACAGAAAAAAAAACAGTTTCTAACATTACAATTTCTTATGCTAGATTTGTTTTAATATTGTGTATTTTTGGAGTTTTAAACCAACATGGCGGGCATTCACAAAATCTATCTGTGATTGCTGCCTTATGCGAACGCACAAGAAATGAAATATTACCATTTCCTATATCAGCGTCTCCATGCACACGACCACTTTTATGCAGATGTGAGTCGGTAAGTAAGAATACACAGAGATTAGTTCTTGTGCGAACGACCTATGTTTTATGATTACTGTAAGCGTGCCGTATCCAAACAAGGGCACCTACTGCAGCCACATGGGCACGAAGGTAGCTAGGCGACTTCACCTGCGGCACTTGTGCCACTCTTGCGCCCGCAAGCCACAATGGGGTTCTTTGAAGAAGCTCGCTCGAGCACGAGGCCCATACCTGCCTTCCACGAAGACTGGAATTGTTCGACCGCGAAACGTTACTCTCTCGGCGGGCCCGCGCAGCATAATGCCCGCCTTTTATGCCGCGCCAGGGGAGGGGGGGTTAGCAAATAAAGATACGTCGATATGGGATATGTGACGGCGATGTCCTTCCCTCTGGCCGCCTTGTTTCGGCGGACGGCTATAAAACAAGGCACACAGCCGCGGCCATTGTGCGAAGACGGCGCCAGGAAGTCGTGGTCGGGGAAGGACTGCCCCGAGTCTTGGCACTGACGGCGAGCAGTTGGCAATACTGGCTCCAGTTCTTATAGGTGATTCACGATAAACTGAGCACTTTTGATAACAAATGTCAATAATAATGATTAGAAAATAACATATACTGGGACCTCACGCTTTGATTGTTACATACGTTCCTTTGTTTACATTAAAAAGTGACAGCAAATTATAAATTATATGGAATGAAAAAGTAACTAGGATTTCGAAAGTGCTCACTTTATCCCAACCACATAATACCATCCGGTATAGTGCAGACCACGAGATTCCGATACTGTCATATCTGACGAATAATTATTTCCAATGTTTTCTTATGTTATTATTCCAACTTTTTACGTAGATTTTGCTTGGTTTTATTACTGAAATATTATAATAAGGCCAATGCCTTTAATTGTGTTGTGTTTTTGCTAATATTATTTTCAAATTCTAAATGGAAGCAGATACCATAAAATCATAACATAGACTTGATGGAAATTGTGACTACTATGTAGCATAATATCTCAAAAGAAAAAAATATCTAATGTTGACTAATTGTTGACTTTAATTAAATTTCTGTGAATCGATAGTTAACAAGAATTGTAATAAGTTGTGTTTAAACGTACGTTGGGGTTTCACGACATCCGTTCCATTTTATGATTTAAAAAATAATATTCGCAAAAATAAAACACCATAAATAGAAACACAATGTTTGCATTTACGCAGTATGTTATTATAAGGCCATTATCATTAATTTATTTCAAACAACTGAAAATAATTCGAATATTGTTTAACCAAATTCTCTGAAAAAATTTGAGACTGTGTACAGTGACAGTCATAAGATACACAATTTTGCCAGAGCGTTTTAAAAAATAATGTACCGTTTGTTACAAAAATATTATTTTGCTTCATTTTGGCTTACTGTGACAATAAAGTATGTAATATTTCAGGAGGCAAAAATCTAAAAATCCGTTTGGTGTATTGCAACAGAAATATTCAGATACAAACGATGATATATAAGTGTTAAAACTGTAAGAATGAATTTTTTATATATGTATTAATTTGCGTTAAAAAAAATATTTTCGAAACTACTGCAAAGCTAAAGAGCGAGGCCTTAAAATACCATAGTATCCTCACATCAGTCTATACAGACAGAACGCTCTCTCTCTTCCTAAGGGTGTCCATAAATCCTGCTTAGAACTCACGCAGTCACAACTCTTCTTGTGATATTTCAACTAGCTGGTTGCTGTCATGCTCCCTAGTAGACGTCATCCCCTTCCAGACACCGGCTTGAACACCCTATTACTGGCGACTTACAAACACTCGCACGCCTTCGCCTGCGTCAGCGACGTCAATACAGGGTTTGCATCCAGAGGGTTTCAGCTGACGAACCTCATTAGTCTTAGGCCGTGTTCAACTCAATTCGGAGATAGTATTTGTGGTTTTATCTTTTGTTTTTGGTAAGCTTCCAATTGAAACACTTTGACTGTCGGTTTTTGGCAGCTTTCCCTGCTGCCTGGGTGTCCCATTGTCGAACATGGAGAACGTTCATGTTCTATAGGTTTTGCGCGTTATGGCGGTATACTGGTTATAAAACAGAAAATAATGGTAGACCTAAATTGCGAACGCTAAAAGACTTAAAAAAAAGTTAACACATAGTTTATTTTTAGTTAAAAAAAAAAACTACACTATATATTATTTCCCAGCGTATTACAATATGGTTGCGATTTGGGATTTTACATTTGGTTATCGGTAATGTGTAACCTTCCGTAGTTTACAAAACGCAAGACACCAAAATATGTCACAGATTTTGATTTTAAAAATCGGGTCACGCGACCATTCCATTAACAAAAAGTGAAACTTCGAACATGGCCATAAGGTGCCCGCCTACTGGCCGTATGTTTGTGTGAGTCAGGCACTGCGCTAAGGGCGATGATGACCGGCTTATCTGGTGCGGTATCGCCTATACCTCAAGACACTGAAACGGCGTGCAGTGGTATTGTACATCACTCGCCTGACTGATACTTTCAGTGGTGCCCCCATATTCTTATTGGTGGAAAGTCCATTGCATGTTGCATGCTTTTAAGGTAGTTTCACGCGAGTCCCTAAGTATAATTTTAAGAAGGAACTCAAAACGGCCAGAAAAGTCTGCGAGCAGGGCTAGGGCAGAACCAGTTACGAGACGTCCCAGTGCGGACCGCCCAGAAAGAAGCATTCTTGTGTTTCTCCCTGGCCGTCACACGCCGGCGACTTCGTCGTTGTTCTGGATCGTGACTCAGCTGAAGTGTCTTCCCGTGTCACGGAGTAAGTGATCTCGGTTCAAAAAAATAAATATGGCTTCTTCCTACTCAAGTTTGTCGCAGAGAAACCACAACTTACAGTAGGGCGGCCGTCTGCCTTAACCGCCGAAAGGTGTGCATAACTTAGGCCGATACAAGTTTATTAAAAAAAAACTGCACAACGTTCGTAATGTCTGTCTAGAAATATCCACTGGTCGAAATCTTCGAGTCGTTTCCCAATCTTTGAAGCAAACTTATTCCACTTCTCGAAAATTACTATGTTTGCCTATATAGCTTTCAGGTCTACAATAACTACCCCGTAGTCTTGTAGTTGTGCCCTGAATTCCTCTCTGTCTTCGGTCTTGGGGCACTCCAATACTACGTGCAATAAAGGCGCTAGAAAGATTAGGTTCCGTTGACTCATTAGTAGGGCCACGATTTTGTCGCAAAAAGATTTTTGCCCCACTTTGTTTCAGTGACTCACGTGCACATCGGCAGTTCTGTTTCAAGGTTATTGGCAGCGTGTCTTTGTTCAGACACGTTTCTCATTTTACTGCACCAATCAGAATAAGTGAGTCTGTACGTCTATAATTTGCCAAGGCCAGTGAGAGTAAAATCATCCAACCACAGACGATGTAGCAGAGCTGCAGGTGTGCACATGACGCATCGAAACTAAATGTTGCAAAAATCTTTTCGCCATAAAATCGCGGCTCTACTCATTAGGTGCCGTCTAGGTGAAGGCCTAATTAAAATTGGGCCTAGGCGAACACTGATTGGCAAGAAAGCCGTGTTTAGTAATGATTAGGGTCCGGTAGTTTTCGCGAAAAAGATTTTTTCACCACTTTTTCCGTGCCTTACGTGCTCACCAGCATCTCTGCTATGTGGTCAGTGATTGGATGCTGTAACACCCAGCGTCTGGAGGTTAAACCCGCAAATCACAGACGTGAAGTGTTGTAGCAGTTATCCGTGTACTGATTGGCACAGTCAAATGAATAACGACTCTGCACAAAAACACTCTGTCAATAACCATGAAGCTCAGCTGCAGGCGTGCACGAAAGGCACTGGAACAAAGTGGGGCAAAAATATTTTCACTAAAACTACCGGGCCCTAGTCATGATGCTAGCACAGGCAAGAGGGTCGCAAGAAAAGAAGAGGATATGAGCCGTGCATTGACTCACTCGTCCGAGTACAGTTTCAATGCGGGTGGAAGGATGGTGTGCTGGCCTTCGGGTCAAAAACTTGTCTTGAAATAGCATTTGAACAACGTTACACTCGTGTACACACTTGTTACGTCCTCTTTTAAATTGTAACTTATTTTATCGCGGTCGGGAATGGCGAAAGCAAGTGGTTATGCGGTCCTTTCTAGGCATGATAGTTTTGGTTCAGAATACAGGCGGGTACAACGCAAATATCACGTCACAAAATGATAAGGTCGCCACTGAATGTCTCGTAAGAGACGAGTTATCGGCGAGAAAGAAGGCATGCCTAGCCTAGAGAGCAGGGTGAGGAGCGATGCGCGTACTATCTCACCCTCAGTTTACAGTTACTTCTTGGACTCGAACGTGCAAAATGTACAAATCACCTCAGTTTTCGTCTCTTATTTATTTTTATATTTGTACCAGATATTTTTTCTTATTTTAAACATAAATCGTGACCAAATTTTCCTCTTAGGACATTTTTGTATGTCTGATAGTTTTTTGCGTAATGAGTCGTATACGTCCAAATTTGCACTTTACGGTTTTAAGTACACCACTAAAACCAACTGACATACCAAACCGAAAAAATTCACAGTGTATAACAATGTTGTAGGCTATGATTTGACACATATAAAAACAAGAATACATACATTTTTGTATTTTTAAAAATTGTTGAAATTTATAAATTTTAATTTTAAAATTCAACATTTTTTTTATTAAATACAAAAATTTAATCTTTTGTTTTTCTACATGTTAAATCTTTTTTTTTTTTTTTACTAAAACGTATAGCAAACTATTTGCAGTTTGATAAGTTTCGTTATGAACGCGGTTTCATGTGTCGAAATAAGCCAGCGGCTACAAATTTATACACAGACTGTACCTGTTGACATAAACATTTATGATATTGCCCCCCCCCCCCTTTTACAATCTATAAGATAGGCGCCCTTGGGGCAACAATTGTGATTCCCCCCCCTTCTTTATCATCACTTTTTCCATCAGTTAAATCAACCCAACAGTAATAAACGTATCTTGCATACATTGTTTTGCGCTCGCGTGAATAACAGTAAAAATTTTTTAGTAGAAATACATAAAACATGTACTTACTAGCAACCATTAGCAGTGTTTTATGTGTGTATTATAATTATAAATATTGTATTTATAACATTGTATGGCATTCAAGGTTAATAAAAATACAAAACTAGTAAAAGTTTAAAATATTGGTAAATATTGTGGATTTTCTTACACTCATTTACATTTCTTTCTCAAATATTAATTTTCTGCACCACCAGCGTGCCCTCTAACCCGGCGCCTAAGACAGTCTGCCCCCCCCCCCCTTTCCAGCGATCGATAGTTTTTAGATATCTACTACTATTTTATTTTTAAATTATTGTACAAGACACGGTGCCCTTCAAAAGTGCTTACTTGACCGTGAACAGCGTAGGACCTGAATAGTTTGTTTTTGTTTTCGTCCGTAGAGAAAGACTAGAGAGGAAACTACTGCGGTTCACGTCGACTTCATTAGTATGCCGCCCCCGCGGCTTGTAATGATCTAGGAGACGTCCACCCAGCAGAAGGGACGCCGCCAAGCCACAGTAGGGAGGGGGGGGGGGTAGCGACGCCAGGTGCGGAGCGGCGACCGCCAGTGCGAAACCTGATTGGCCGACGTTTCCGGCCCGCAGCACCGAGGTGAAACCCACCCGCGTGGAAGCCAAGGAAGGCCTCGTCTCGAAGCCCTTTCAAGACCGCCCCCCCCCCGCCTCCTACCAATAACACAATCCCTCCCCACAGTCGCACCTAGAGCTTACGTCGACCGAGATTTCACGGCGTTGTACAAAAATCAACTACTAAGAAGACCTTTCTCGAAATACGCGGCTTTTTCAAAGGCCATTACACGAGAAACGTCCATCCTAAACAATAATATTTGTCAGTTTCGTGAGCGAATGTTTTCAACAAAAGTGATATCGTAAGCAGGGATGACTTTGGGACATTACGAAAATTTATTATTCGCACATGTGGTAGGCCTGAATAAAGAAATTTACTTGCGATAAGTTCCGAATAATAAATATCCACACGGCAACTCACAGTTGACAATAACTGAAAATAAAAATAGTGTTAAAATGTCCCAAAGTAAGCCCACGTGCCTAATGTCACTCAACTTATGATGGTATGTTTCTGGTGAAACATCAATGATGCGGACTTTTGTTCAGGACTACGGCGCAATGTGACATGCTGCGTTACTTGACCAAAGATATGCTCACAAAGTTAATGTATGTACCACCAATGCGGTTGAGGTTACAAATTAGCCGCCTCACTGTGATCCTTAGAAATAAGCCATGAATCTGAGTGTCCGTGATTACATATATGACGAAATAACACTGAGTTAATCTGTAAGACCCCTCTCTTTAGTTTTGCAGTGGTTTCAAAAATATTTTTTTAAGCAAATTATAATCACATATCAAAAATGCATTCTTACAGTTTTAAGACATCTATATCATCGTTTGTATTTGAATTTTTCTGTTGCAATACACCAAACGGATTGTTAGATTTTTGCCCCAGAAATATTGCATATTTTGTGATTACAAATAAGCCAAAATGAAGCTAGCAAACGGTACGTTATATAAAAAAATTATGTATCGGGTGACTGTTACGTCTCATATTTTTTAAAGCATTTGGTGAAAAAAAAATATTCGCGTTATTTGCAATTGTTTGAAATAAATGAAAGACCACGACTTTAATGTTAAGTTTTGTACCAGTATCAGATTAATACTAGGAACCTCATTCTAAGGGTGGTTTTCTTATTAAACACTTTCATTTGCGGCCACAAACTCCACTCGCTCAAGTGTTGATTGAGAGGGGAACAGCCCACAAACAACTTTCAAATCAATTTGCAGATTCTTGAACGAAATCTAGGTTGAGAGAGCTCTTCTTCGACCAGAACAAATAAAATAGTGGCCAAGTGGGCGCAGCCTTTTAAACATTTTTTATTAATTTGCACGTTCGTACGCGAGACCTCTTGACGTGATCTTTGAATGAATTATTTTTTTTTTTTTGAGTGGGGTGTATTGAAAACGAAGTTAAACCAAGAACGCCATAGTCGGCAAACTATCTCGGAAGTATTTGTATGTTTGTTAACTGCATTCATTTCTGGTTTCCTTGTTTTTATGGACAAGTAACTGTGGGTTTTTTGCGACTTAGTAACATTCATAAACAATGGCAAATATCCAACAAAATACTAAGTTTTACATGTTGATGGGTTCGTCAAGGCTGTGAAACGAAAGATACTAAAAGACGAGGTTTTCTTTATTGCTCCACTCACATTGATGTTATCCTCCGTAAACACCCCCCCCCCCCCTTCCCCAACTCGTTGACTTTTTCTCAACCAAAGTATAAAATAAATCGGGTTTCGTCTGCCTGTCTATTGCGCTATGCCATCTAACCATAGAAAAGCGTGTGGAGTAAGGACGACTTTAGGTAACTCATCACTTGCCTAGCCGCCTCTATGCACAGCGTGATCAACTATGTTGCTTGTTCTCAGTAGGCGGCCGCAGGAAGAGTGGTGCGTGGTAGATAAATAAACACTGAAAACATCAATGGATTTCTAAGCTTTTTCGAAGCCAATATGGATGAAATACTTAAATGTCAATCGTAGATAATGTTATTCGCCAACTTTATACTTTACGAGTAAATATTTATCCAGAATTACTAATTAGTTACGTGATCCATTGCGCCGCAGTTAAATGCACGAGGTTCCGGCGTCAGAGATTGTGCCTCAGAAGTTCGTAACACTGGAAACAATTTTGTTTAAAACTTTGGCAAAAACTAATGTCTAGGATTGCTATTGTTTAATTTTAGTAAATTGGCTTCAAGAAACCTACAGTTATAGATTAAAACTTTTAGCGTTGAATTATGTACCACGTCCTCTTAACCTTTCAACCCTACATATGAGGATTGCATTACGAAGTAGCGAGGATACATAATGAAAATTGCGTTGCAGATTATTCAAAAGTTTTCTTTTTCGTAATACGCAGGTGAAGGAGTAGGATTACATAGTCCACAGGTCAAGGCGAACTATCACTCGAGAGGTTGACCACCTCAAAGCGCAGGTGTAATATAAATTGGGTAATTATTACCCACGGTCACACACACATGGTCTCTTCCACGGTTCGAGGACAATGATTTGCACGGGGGAAATAGAGTTCAAAAAAAGTCTACTACGACGATGCTCAAGGGGAAGGGAGGGGACTGGTTACTGCCCGAAGGCCGGCAAAACGACGGACTTCCTTCCAGAACACCTGCGCGCAAGCCGAGACCTGCACGCACCCCCTCCCCCCTCACCTTAACCAAGACTGCGCAGGTACTACAGGACCCCCTTGTCCCGTCAAGAGACACCAAGGTCCGGCCTCCTTCCTCGGATCCTCAGCCGCCCAAACTATTACCGCACACAGAATAAATAATAATACAGACGTGGAATGTCTAGCGACAGGAAAATTTCTCGAAATTAGTGATCTACAAGTTACAATCCATTGTCCTATGCCACGGTCGTAGAAGGACAGGTCTGGACACTCGCCTATCTACCAATGTATTTTCCTTGACTCCCTTGTTTGGATGTAGTTCGTCAAGTTACCGAGAATGTCGTACTTTTTGGCGCTGTTTTCCGGGCGGTCGAACTCAAACTCCACCCACTTTTTTCCAGTGTTATATTTATAAAGTAAATAACGATTGCTGGAGCATTATCTTAAATTTTTGAGCGAAGGAAGTATTTCATAAATATATAAATAATACGTTTTGATAAATTGTTTACCTTAGTGGAAAGGAAGTATGCGGAGTTTGAGTCCGGCCGCCCTAACGGAAGCGCCAATAAAACACAACACACTCGGAAACTTGGTGAACTGCAGGCAAACAACAAGGGGGTCAAGTTTCCAGGCCAGTGTCCAGACCTGTTCTTCTACGACCGTGTCCTATGCATACTCAAGCCTCAACCATTTGTCTACTAGCTGATACTAGAACATCAGATAATGGACGAGTATAGGCGGTTCGGGAAAAAGTGAGCACTAAAAAAGGCACTGCTTAAGTTCTATTTTCAGCCGATTCATATCTTTGCACGCGTAACGGCTAACGAAGGAAAATACCTGACGTCTCTGGACACGTCACTTGATGTTTGCGCGTGTAATATCAATTGTATAGTCGGTACCAATCGATACAGTTTAATTAAAAACAAGTTTATTAAGAGTATAAAAAACAATTAAGTCAATTTCAGTTGATTTTATTTTTGTCTATTGTTTGATTGAAATACGAAAATACACCGAACTACATTGCATAATTTCGCTGCCAACCATACAAGCAGTAAGGCAGTTATTGTTAATGTTGAATGATACGCAGTAACGGCTAGTGATAATTTTCATAGGTTAAATTTTTAGTGCTCGCTTTATCCTGAACGACCTATAGAAGTATTCATAGGACAGTGGATGACTGTATTTTAACATGCAGGTAGTTGGATTCGCGAAATTTTCCTGTCCCTAATGACTTGGCGGCTCATCGTCGCGTGTTGACTTGCCGTCCTACCGGCTTATTCACTTCTGTATTGCTGAATGTTTTGTACTATAACCATGGCCGTCTCGGAGTGCTGGCCTCTTGAGGGGGAGATAGAGGTTAGGGCTTATTTATTTACTACACAACGTGACGGCAGCTGCCAAAATACGATTCACGCGTTGCTTTGTGAAACTACTTACGTCGCATATCGTTCCGATCCCGTCTGAAATTATCCACGTAAACAATCTTAATTCATGTGCCAGATATTTATTCGACATTTCAGAGGAGTGTGTACCCGTGTCAAATTTCCAATTTGGGAACAACGGAGCCAGAGTACCGCGCTCGACCGTGCGCCAAACTGGGGTGTAAGGTTTCCCTTGTAGTATTTTCTATGCGACTTAAAGCGGTGACCCTGGATATTTTGTAGTAAAGGTAAATTCCTGTTTATAGTTTTACGTTTTACCAATTCAGGCGGCATTTCCGGAGTTCGAACAGTCTAAATAAACCCTTTATAACCATTTTGAGAGGCCCGAAAATCGAGTTTCCAACAAGCGCGTTGGCTTTATAGAAATGTAGTTTCAGGCGTGTTTTTTTTTTCTCGTAAATAACCGCAATATGGATAAGTTAAGCTGTTTCGCGTAAACTCTTGTATTGTTACTTACATATTATTGCTGTTACATATTTTAATTTTTTTAAGCAATTTAATACGCCTGTATGATTATTAGCCACACAGCAACTTTTGTACTTATGCTACAGACACGGCCGGGATTAAACTAGGGTTACTTTGACAGTGTGGGGTAACTTTCGTCTGTTCAACATGTTAAATGTATGTAGTTATTTAGTGAAGAAATATTTATCTAGAAGCGAGTGTTAAAAATTACAACTGACCCATCATGAACAGTCTATGGCATAAAATAAATATCTGAGTCAGCGTATATCATTGTGACTAACTAATTTAATGAAAATTGCATTGAACAATGTGTCGAGTAAATAAAACCACGATTTTGTGGCGAACGAGATTTTTGCAACGTTTTGTTTCAATGCGTTATGTGCACATCTGCAGCTCTGCTACATCGTCTATGATGGGATGATTTTAACTGTCACTTGCCTTGGCAAAGTACAAACGTACGGAGTCAACAGTAATCGTATTCTGATTGGTGCAGCCAAATGAACAACGGGTCTGAACAAAGACACGCTGCCAGTAATCACAAACCAGAGCTGCCGATGTGGACGCGAGACTCTGACGACGTGGGGCAAAAGTCTTTTCGCGACAAAAGCGTGGCCCCACAAGTAAAACGTTCGTAATTGTGTTAAAAAAGTAAGTAAAAAATCCAGCTGGTTTTGTAATATTAGCACGCTTCATTTAGTCTTACCATTACGACAAAAAGTACTGATATTATTAATGTGACCGGCTATCAGTAGTTCATAGAGTAAAACGATGTTATATACCGAAATTAGGATTTAATTCGAAATAAAATAAGATTTCACTCTAGGTAACCAATGATTAGTAAAATCAGTAATATAAGTACTTCAAGTCATAAAGTGAAGTTTTTATTGTCATTCTCTACCTCACTTTTTATGATATCTCATATAACATGTTCACGAGCCCGCGTACAGAAGTCCTCACAGACGCCTCATATTGCAGCTGCAACTACCAATTTGATGTAAGGACGCACAGTTTATGCAAGTGCCTCTACACCATACACCACGTGCATTTTAACAATGTTTCTGTTCTCCGTGCACTAATGTCCTTAAGGGCCTCGCTTACCACGCGCTTAAAACGCGTTGCAGCGTTTTCGCAAAACCAATTTTTAAAGAAACTATTCCACATATGCCCAATTTGTCTATGGAAGAAAAGAAATTACACTCCAAATATTGACTGAAGAGTCATTTCAAAGCTTCACGTCGATTAGAAAAATAATTTCGAAGCTCCTCAAAATGGCTAAAAACAGCTTTTTAACATGTTATATCTGAAAAACTACTTGCGGGATTCATGTGAAACTTGTCTAGGAGCATGCAATGGACTTTGCTTAAAATTTTCCACCAATACAAAGATGGAGTCACCACTGAAAGTCAGGCGAGTGTTCTACGATACCACTGCACGCCGTTTCAGCGTCTTGCGGTAGAGGCGATACCGCACCAGATGAGCCGGTCAACATCGCCCTTCGCGCCGTGCCTCACTCACACACACACACACGGCCAGTAGGCGGGCGCCTTAACCGCGAACAACCTATAATTAGACATGATTTATCGCGGCAAAACTCGACTGTTTGCTGGATTTCAACACATGTTCAGCTAATAAGAGTATTACTGACTTTCTCTTTAAGTGGAACGGTTGCCCTATTTCGCTTAGCCAGAATCCCGCTACTGTAAAATTTGTTTACCAGTTGTTGATTTCCAGACAGCTATGATGTGTCAGATGCACATCACCCAATCTTTGATGTTGCAAGAAACTGAAACTACAGCGATTTCAAGGAATGTTGGCCCAAAACATGCCCTTAATAATACTGTAGTTTCTTGTATCATATATGATTGGTAGAGGCCCGCATATTTCGCGGGTTCAACGACCAGCAGGCTAGACTCCACAGTCCTGTGTGAACTGTCGTCAGCTATACTTGTTGATTGGCTGCTGCTCCAGTGAGTGAGCATTTGAACATTTGACGATGTAGCGCAGGAGTCCGTGAGCGTTTTTACGCATGTCCGCCATTGGTTCGGAGTCCGTAAGGTCACGTTTAATAAACAATGACCCGATCGAAATAGTTTCCAACATGTACATGACTTAGAAATCCAACCTCTCCTCAGTTCAATCCGCGAAATTTCCGGGGCTCTACTGATTGGTTGACACACGTCTGACGCAACGTAGCTGTATGCAAACCAATAAAAGGCATCAAATATTACAATAGCGGTATGGCAATACCCTACGTACAAGCGAAAGCCAGAAATCTTATAAGCTGAACGTGCGTTGAAACCCAGCACACAGTCAAGTTTTCCCGTGATAAACCACCATTAGAGATAGTGAAATTTCGCGAATTCAATGACCTGCATGTTAGAATCAAATATCCTATGCATACTCAAGCCCCGTCTATTCGTTCATTGTCTGTTGTTCCACTGAGTAGCAGCTAGTGGACAAATGGTCGAGGCTTGAGTATGCATAGGTAGAGACAATGTAAAATCGCGGGAAAAGTTGACTATTTGCTAGGCTCCAATATGATGTGTATAATACTGAATATTTAGTATCTGTATTGGCTATAGTTTATTTGAAGCATTGTTTCTCTCTTCAATAAACCCAGTTAGAACTGCACAGCTTGGACACACAGCGTGTGTGATTCGCCCCAAAACTGTTCACACGTGTCACGGTTTATATACTATAGTTTATTGGAGACTATGCCTAACATTTTCGCGATTTTCCAGTGTCTCTATGCATAGGATATTTGATTATAACATACAGGTAATTGAATTCGCGAAATTTCACCATCTCTAACCATCATCTCTAACAATCAACTCTACATATAATACCCACCGACACTCAAACAGAAGGAGGTCTAGGGCAGAGCTCGACTTATGCAGGGAACCGTACCCAAGCGAAGTCTCACACCTGCCGTCCGCGGACCTGCCACGACATGTTTCAGCGGTATTTGCGGAAGGCCGCAGATTAGATACGGAGCAAAGGTGTGCATGTGGGGTGGCGTGGGCTGGGCACACACAGCTACACGTCGCACACTAAACTGTTAACAAGTCACACACAGGAAAGTGAACTGTGAGTCACCAGTTAACTTAACCCTCAAGCCCGCACATACTACGAAAATCGATATTATTCGCTGTCTATATAACTTGTTTAGGTTGTGCCAGCTCCAGAGTGCGTGGTATATAATTCAGCGCTAAAATCATCAATTTAGGATTGTAGGTTTGTTAAAGCCAATTTGCAAAAAAAAAAAAACAGCAATCCCAGACAATAGTTAAACATTTTTCTCGAATAACGTATGTCTGAAGAACAATCTCAGACGCCGAAATCTCGTACATTTAACGGTGGCGCAAGAGATCACGCTTAAAAAGACATCACTCAGGGTAAATGTTTTTTGTTTATAAAGTTGGCAAATATAATTATCGAGGATAGTTGTTTTGTAGGTTTTCTATATTGATTTTCAAAAAGTATAGACCTGAATTGTAGAATTCTGCGCTTAATTATCCACCACGTCCTCTTAAATTCGCAGTTAATTATAAAAAAAAAATCACTTCTATAAAAATTAGAACCGTTCTTTACTGCGACATCAACCAGCTACAGCAACATGAAACCGTGTTATAAATTAATAATGGCTATTGCTTTTAAGAGTACTGTGTGCCTGTTTCAAATTGCGCGCAGGAACAACGGAGCAATAAGAGCAACAGTACCACGCTTGACGAGAAGGAATATCGCCTCTATTCACAGCGAACCAAACTAGGGTGCAAGGTTTCCGTTGTAGTCTTTGTTCTATGGGACTTTAAGCGGTGGCCCTAAAATTGTATTTTTGGATACTATGAAGCAAAGGCCAACGCACGCAACTCGTTTTGCACTATACGACTTCAGATCGTATTTTCGGAGTACAGCAGAAGCCGTTTTTTTGCCATTTTGAGAGACTCGGAAATACTGTTTCACTAAAAAGCATGCCGCATTTATAAAAACACAGAAGCGTGCCAAAGTACGAAAAGAAAACAAACTTTAGACAATGTCGGAACCTCGTTAAAACACCATGCTCATTATAAACACTGTTTGTTTCTAAGCCCTTCAACATGGCTAAAAACGGTCTTTTCAAACTGTCAGAACTTAAAAAATTTACTATTTGGATGTATGTGAAACTCAGATTGCGACCAGCACTGAACTTAGTTGCAGACTTTCCACCAATAAAATTAGCCTATATGTTCACCGCTTAGTGTTCCATTGTAGAAACGGTTCGGCAGGAAGCTTGCCCGCTAATTCTGAGCTTGGAGCGCTGAGGCGACGCAGCATTTCAGCGCGCTTCAAGGTCGCCCTTATGTCTCCGTCGTTTCTGAGCCTTTAACGCTCAGGTAGGCGGCGCCCTTAATGCTTGCAGATTCTTCCGTTTTTTTTTTTTACCAGACGCTACCGCCGTTTTGTACAAACGTTATCATAAAGCTCTTCCAGGAAAGAATCTAGGTAGTCCTTCACCCGGGACAAAAATTTTTATTTACGTCCCCCCCCCCTTTTTTGCATTCATTCCAGACAAACATTTTCGGCACTACCCCCTCTAACACGGTGCTTTGGGCAGGTTGCCCTCCTGTCCCCCTCTAGATCCCCCCCTTCCCCAGCTCTTCAATTGTGTACATCCATGAAAATAAAATTTTAATTACTATTTTACAAGATCGTCATTGTGCACTCAGTTTGATCATTGATATCTCGGTTGTTTACACCATTACAAACGGGCTCGCATTTCGGAAAGTTGTTTCTTGGTCCGGACACCGTGGTTTCGGATTTTTCACGGCTTTCCGATGTCACTTCAGCCAACGGACGATCCCTTTCTCCTTTATCCGACTGACGAAGCAATCGATTCAGCCTCTGATGACCTCGCTATACTCCAGCCATTCCAAGATTGCGGCTTGTGTCACTCCGCCTGTTCGCGCGCGCTTGTACGGCATTGGCTGTGCAACAAACCGTCGCACCACCTCCGCGTATCGACTGGCGACAAGTGGAGAAACGGAATCGCGCCTTGCTGTGGAGGAAATGGAATCACGACGGACGTTGGTGACGTAGTGTAAGGCGTAGTTTATCCAGTCCACGCACGTATAGTATTTCACGCACACAGACTGATATTATATTACAGATTATTAAAAAAAATGCAACTGAACGATTAAATCACCTATCCTGAACTGAAACACAGTAATTTAGCGTAGGACATATTTCCTGGCGCAACGACAATGTTAACTAACCAGCCAACCAATGATCGAGAGCTTACCTGTGACAATGTTTATTTCTGCTGCAATCTTCGAGTGGATACAATATAGTTATATTCATTTGTCGGCTTACTCATTACTGAGCGGCGTGGCCTAATTTCTTTGTACATTATATAGGTAACTGTATCCCTTACGAGAAATCTCCATTCAGAGCGGTCCTCAGCTCCACTTAATTATGTGAAGCGGTAGGCTAGTAATCTTATTTGAGTGGTCTAATTGTCGATTTGCTGGTCTTATTCGTGGTCTACATACGACCTTCGACTTTGCCTTGTGAAATGTTCTTTTCCTTTAATTTTCACCTTTTCTATACGTTTACACAATACCGTAAAAAATTGACAGGATAAAACAGAATATTCGATTACGTAGTGGCACTCACGAATATGGTACATTCTTCTACATAAAAAAAAATCCTCCATGAACTGACGAAACGGCCAGGGACTTTACCCGCTCCAGCCGAGGTCCTCCGCAAACTGGAAACGTAATCCACGTCAAACAAACCACCAAGATAATGTGCGTGTTTTGGAGGCAATTACACCCCCTCTTGGCATTCTGTTTGCTCTCAGCACACTCGTCCCATCCCCCTCCTCCACCACGTCACTCCCACGCCGTTGATGGACTGTGGCGCAGACTCCCACCAACCACTCCATCTTAATCGTGGGGGCACCGCAGTCAACCCCCTCCCTCCTCCTACACCTGTCCTTGAACCTTCACAAGCACTGGCTCCACGCTCACGAGAAGACTCTCTCCTTGTAAATCCTGACAAATATTTGATTCTGCCCGAGCTTTATAAAAAGGTGTGTGAGTAAGGGGGGTGGGGAGTCGTCCTGTGGCGTCTAGGCAAGGCGCGTGGTTGCTCTGGGATTTCGTCTCCTCCTACTTTTTTGTTTAACTTTATGCCGGGCAAATAACATAGCCTCGCGTAGGAGAGACGTGGACCCACTATACACCAAGATCTCACCTGATAACCCCTAACTCGCGATTGCAGGTTGAATACCCTTTACGACGACGCCAAGCTTCGTTGTCACCGCACACGTGCCTAGTAGAGAAAACCGCCTTGACATTGAGGTCACTGTAAAGTTATACCTATATTATTACGGATATAAGTTAGTTATTTTACTATCGCGATTAGGTCTAAGGCACTGTCGTAGAAGTACAGGTATGGACACTCACCTAGACAAGGCGATATCGCCTTAACTGAGCCATTAATAAAGTCTTATTATTATTATCTACCAATGTATTTTGCTTGACCACCTTGTTGTTTGGCTGCAGTTCGCCAAGTTACCGAGAATGTTGTGCGTCTTTGGCGCTGCAATCAGGGCGGTCGGGCTCAAACGCCACCCACTTTTTTTCAGTATTTACATTATTAAGTTAATAAAGATAGTTGGAGCCATGCTTTAGGATTGTGAGTGAAGGAAGTGTTTCATAAATTGATAAAAAAATATGTTTAGATAAATTGTTTATCTCTATATGGTGGATCGCTAGGAGATTGAGACGGCGAAGGTTAGGAATCCAGCATTTCCTTACATGTATCACACTACCACATTTATAGTACCTGTTCAGTTACCACAATTTTTGCATTCCGGTAACAAAAACACCTCGGATATCGTACAGAATGTCAGATCTTTACTGTATTGTGGACAATAATTTATATACTGCATCTGGCAATACTGTCTATTCATCCAACCTCCCGTCGTCTGTTTTGGCAATTTTCAAAAGAACAGTAGCCAATAAGTTTATTTTATTGTGGTTCCACACATTTACATTTGATGTTACATTGTAGTTACTGTATGTATTACGAATATTGACGAAAATATACAAATGGACTGATAGGAAAACAGTTAAGTACGATATCAGATAACGTGTGAATAACCTCTAGCACTGTATTCAACACCTCGACACGTATTCTCCCGAGTGCAAAGCCAGACCACACCACGTTCGTTCGTAACCAATCACTGATAAATAACACAGGTAAACATAAACAAATTACAGCTTTATTTGACATGTTCAAGAACGTGCTTTGTCCAAATGTTCAAGTGAATGTATGTCACTGGTTAATGGCCACGCTCATTCATGTGCAACGCTGTGTGTTGTGCGCTGCATCGAGCCTACATTGCATACAAACTCAAACACGACGAGACATGGAAGCCGCGGGCGATGTCCGGGATAACTGCTATTATTTGCACATACATGCACATATGCAGCTGTGAGCTTGTCCAAGCTGGGAGAGGCGCGTCCAGATTGCTTCACTCCCAGAGACCCTATCATTTCGCGTCGTTATTCGGTAACAAGTACGACGTCATACAATTACATGTTAGGCTCAGAACTTTGGCCGTCCATCCGGCGTGCCCCGCGGGACTCGGAACCGCAAGCACTTTGCCTCCAAGCGGCGTAATGTAACGTGATTGAATCCTACTGCCCACGAGATCTCCGGTTGTTGCAACAGCCATTTAATGACGAGAACTAGCTGACAACCGAGCAGTAAAATTAACAGTGTTTGGCGACTTCTGTAACTGTATTATCTATAACTAAAGTTATCTGGCAGCATGCTGTACTGCAAATTATTGGGAGCTCCTATAACTTCTGCTGTTGATCGACGGTTCGTGCAGCGCCCAAAACCAATAGCGTCACGGAGTGCGTTCGGGTGATTATAGGCCAATGAATTCTAGCCCGCCTTCATATAATAACGCGATATTTGCATATCGATGGTGTTGCACTGCAACCTCGTATGCCAGGACAAGAAACAGCACTTTAAAAACATAGTTATCACAGTATATCTTATTGTCTATAATAACTGTTCAGACATCTTTACCATGCAATAATATAAATTTAATATATAATATAAATATTAATCAATATATAGGCATATACAAGTTTGCAGTATGTGGTAAATTGCATTGTTTCGACATACAAATTTGCAGTATGCGGTAAATTGAATTGTTTCGACATACCATCCATATCCAATGGTCATGGTGACCCTGGCTCTAAAGAAGGACGCACAGAAAGGAACTGTATTGAAACGAGTTGAGGAACAAACACGCAGGAGTGGTTCGTGGTATTTATTTTATTTGCAATCATCAGCCGTAGTCTATCCCACAAGTAAGAGAATTTTTTTAACGACTGATAAATGCCGATTCGAAAACTAAATACAACATATTATTTCCGTCAGACAATTAGCATGCGATGGTGACAATATGTCGACAGTAGAGAAAACGCTTGCAAACCAATTTGTGATGCCCAACGAACCACAGAAACAGTTGGCAGAATTGTAGGACGTTGCACATACAACACGAGAAGAGCGACCAAAGAAACACGTCGACGACATGTGTATCCCTAGGGCGGCCAGGCCCTAGAGACACGCCCGGCAAACAGCCACGTACCTCCCCCCCCCCCCCAAGAACTTACTCCCATCATCCCTACTCCCTCCGCATATAAATAGGGCTCAAGTGGCGCGCAATTGGCCGTAATAACACGAGCCATGATCTGATGGAGGAGGTAGCACGTTGAAGGCGGGTGAACGAGGGGAGGGGTAGGCAATCCTCCCGTCAACCCCTCCAAGGGAGGACTTGTTGCGTGCGCGCGGAGGTGTGTTTGTTTAGGGCCGCGCAAGTATTTCGTGCCGCATCACGAGAGAGAATCTACTCACAACCCCTTCCCCTCACCCAAACTTGCACAGCCGTAGCTAGCTTTATTTTATTTTGGCTGGTGGTCCGGACCCACAACTTCTGCCGAAAAGAAGTGAAGCCTTGTAATCAAGGCGCGCTGACCGTGTCCCACGGCAACACCTGATCATCCGGACAACCACCCCACCCCAACCCGCCTCGCCGACCCTCATTAGCAACATGCTGAGGGACGCACAAAGATTCTCTGCCACAGCGACGCAATTCACGTTCACAATCGCCACTTTTTAGGCCGTGCTTAAATAGATTATTTTGTTAATTGTAATAAATGATTCTGTTGTACTGAGGAAGGTAAGACTCGCATCCCGAGTATTCGGGTTATACGCCAAGTTTTGACAATCTTGATTTCGGTTTTCCATGGTTTCCCGAAAACTTTTCTCGATGGCATGTCCACTTACAATTGTTTCGCTGTAACGTTGTGGAGTACCGTACTTCATATGATCTCAACGAAGGAGGAATCAAATTACGTGAGTTTTACGTCGTTTTACACAAGAGCAGAAACTGGGAGAGGAATCGGACACAAACTTGAGTAAGGAACCATAAGTATCGAGTGATTTTCGGAAGCCATGGAAAACCGGAATCAGGATGGACCAATTTTGTTTCATATTTTTATTATTTTAACGTTAAGGTGGTTTGTATTTAGCAAAATAACTAGCCTAAAGTTAACCGCAGTTAGCTGGACTCTCATTTTATTTGTGATAATCAGAAGCTGTCTCACAAGGATATCGCAATCAACGAAGCTAACTGTACCGAGCTCACGCACGCTATTGCTCAAAAGTTATGACTAACCGACCATTTAACTCTATTCTATGTTATTTTAATTTTTGTGCAGCAGTGGTTGTTCTCACTTCAATAAAAGTAGCATGTGTTTTGATAGTCTTGTAAAGCAGCATCTGCCATCTAGTATGATGATAATGCGAAATGACTAGTTACTTAGCTAAGTAACAGCTACGTGATACACAACCGAGTAGTTGGCTGGACACAGCCATGGTTTTGCAAGCGTGTCAGTGGAAGAAACTGTCGGTGTTGCATGCTGTAAAGTCGTGGACACCCCTCGGAGGAACATCGCGCGTTGAGTGTTGGGACAGCCGTCAGCCCTGACACGTGAGGCGACTGGCCAGTTAGTTACACTATCATCTTTGTCGCTCAAATTGGGACTACGTAACGCCTCCTCTGGATTTCCGAGAGCACATCTCCTCCAGGGACAGTTCAGGACTTTCTATTTGGAAGGTTTCAATGTTCCCACAGGTCTATTTAATTGTATCATGGTACGAGACATTATATAGTGGGGCGTTATACAATCATAATTTCAGGAACGAATAACAAATGAATATAATATGATCAGTACCTATTACCAATAATTATTATTTTATGTTTTACAACATTCACATAACTTTATATCAGTATTTTCATCTAAAAGTACCACATTTTCGTTACGTAAATACCAGAATATTCGAATACAATCGTTAGTCATGACTAGACAATTACAATTAAATTTTGAAATATACTGTAATTGCACACGATGTCAACACTTTTATCAAGATTTTATGTAATTTTTGTTTCCCTACGTTGATAACACATACGAAATTTTCACGCAATATTGTTTTAACACGTTGTTGTTTCCTATGATGCCGACTGTACACATTTTTGTCGGTTGGAAGTAGTACGTCGGCGCGATGCACAAATTGAGCCAATTAGAAGCTAGCGAAGTGCAATGATATTACGTTATTTGTTTACTTCAGAACTCAACTTAGAGTGAACGGGGTTTAGGCACTTGCATAACGCACTTTTTTCGTCTGTGTTTTTTATGGTGTGTGATAAATAAGGTTCAGTGTAAGAGAAGGCAAAATTGCCTTGACTGCGCCAAATAAAGACGTTTTATTATTATTATTATTATTATTATTATTATTAAAAATGTTTGGTACATTTAACCGTGTACTTGTTTGAATATGGAGAAATAAACGTGTGAAATTTGAATAAACCAAACACATGCTTGCCACGCAGGTTTAGTTCTCCAAACAAGAGGGTTTAATCCACTTAAATGTACAGTTTATTAGAACAACAAAACCAATATTTGACACATTTCATATATTGCTAAATCAACAATGATTTTTTTGGCTCAAATACATACATATTTCGTTATATATACAAACATATACATGGTTGAATGATACAAACCCTTTACTCCGTGAATTAATAAAAGGTTTAGTTAATTGATTCTTGGTATTGCAGTTCTGCAGACTAACAAGCTATATTAATGACGGATTCCAACATTAATTTTCTATATTTATGATAAGTCATAGTCCTCCCCATTATGATCAACTGTAAAAATATCGGCAATATAATAGAAAAAAATATAAAACAATGGAGGCAGTTCCATGGGAATGCTGGCAGTCAACCAATATTCTTAAATATACATACAATTTCGGCAGGAATTGACTGTAGTTGTATAAACTAAGAAAGTTTCAACTGCAAAAATTTTTGCTCACTATTTATATATTTGTATCGTAACAACGAGCGCTTGGTATTCACAGTCGCTTAAATGTACCCGCACTTATAATACACGTCAACTGCTCAGCTGTTTCACATACCTGCACCACTTCAGCTTACAAGAAGTTGTTTATGCTAATGCATCAGCATCTGAGAGAACCGGTTACTTGGCAAGTCTCTGGCAAATCCCAAACACCACTACTGTTCCTTTTGCTTACAGAGATTTTTTCTGTCGATAAATCCGTTCGAGCGGTTAAGTTATTAGAGGTGTTAATACGCACCCCACGTTTTGAAGTAGTGTTAAAGTTAATAGGTTTTTCTGAAGAGTTTTGCCGTAGGGAATATTTTCGTGGCTTTTTCATTTCTTTCCAGCCTTCATTCATCACCACACTCCCCAATGGCCGTCAGATGTGATTGACCTCTTAAAAGGGCGTAAATGACCTGTTAAATCATACTGGATACGACATTCACATTATAAATAAAAAAATTGCTTACAAAATGATTGTTTATAAAGAAGGCGAAACTATTTCTGATAAAGCTGTCACATACATCACGTTGGCATAAACATTTTTTACAAGTAATTTTGGAAAAACCATTTTTTTACCTCAGACTTAGTCATTACTTAAAAGCTCGGGCGGCATAACGCCATTTTGGAATTTATGTTTTTTATTTAAGGCCCACGTGTTATCATTAATAAATAAAAAATCCATTGTAGAAGAACTGGCCATATGTGTGAGTAAACATTTAGGCAGTGTGATGCGTTTCAGGTGAACTATACTGAAACGCCAAATTTTAGCACGTTTGATTTCGGCGTAAGAAATTATGCTTAAGGAACACGTTAATCTTGGTAAAATATTTTCTCATAAGTTTGGCTAAACGTATTTATTGGACTGCTCTTATTTAGTATACTGTTTCCCTGACTTATAAAACTTGTATCTTTCGGATAAACGTTATTAATTTTATATACGTCGCGCGGAACGTGCAATAACCCTAACGACAAAAGTTGAAATATTCAGGGTTTTTTTTTACGGTTGATGTAGAAAACACTCATAATTCAGTTCAAAGTGAACAGGAGATTATTTACTTATTCGCGCATATGGGAAAGAGGGAGAGAGTGTGTGTGTAAATACCGCACTGAATACACCTAACATTAGCTGTTACTGTTTCTCTCTCTTTATGTTCTGTTTAGTGAAGAGATTTTGGTCAGCACTTAAGGCGCCCGCCTGCCTGCCTTGTAACCAGCGCTACAGTGTGCTAGCAGAACGCTTTTATCTAAGAAACTACTAAACATGTTTCAAATGTGTGAATTTACGAAAAGAACAAACACTTCAAACTATATCGAAATAGTAGTTTCAAAACATCATGTTAATTAGATACAACATTTGAGAGCACCTCAAAATGGCTAAAAACTACTTTTTCAATCTATTATATCTAAACAACTACTAAAAGGGATTCGTGTGAAACTACACTAGAGAGGTGTATTGGACTTTACTTAAAACTTTCCACCAATAAAAATATGGGGTCTACACTGAAAGTGTTAGCCGAGTGTTCTACGATACCACTGTACGCACGCCGTTTCAGTGTTTTGCGGTAGAGGTGATACCGCACCAGATGAGCCGGTCAACATCGCCCTTGACGCCGTGCCTCACTCACAAATACAGGGCCACCAGGCGGGCGCCTTAACATCGAGGTCTGAGTACGGAGAAGCGCCGGAATGAAGTGGCTGGGGGAGGTACTGTTTAGTTAGTAATATTTCAATCACGTAGATTTCCTACAACAGTTGATTTGGTAAGGCATATTTAAACACCTCTCAGAGTTATTTTGTGAGACGATCATGTAGTTCACATCTTGTAAATTTTTTTTGTCTCGTCTAACATATAACTCGCAGTTCTGTAGTATTATGTCCCCTATGTAATTCAGATTATGAAGAAGTTCTTGATGGTATTGCAATTTCATTTTTGTCTCTCGTTACATTTCATTTTTAAACTGTTATGTTCTTTGATTTTATTTTTTCAGTGGTTAAGTGTACAACAAGGTGGTTATGCCTTAACTTAGCCAATTGTACGAATAAATTGTAAATAAATAA
Source organism: Medauroidea extradentata (assembly GCA_003012365.1). Lineage (NCBI taxonomy): Eukaryota > Metazoa > Arthropoda > Insecta > Phasmatodea > Phasmatidae > Medauroidea > Medauroidea extradentata. Next base: position 20,600 of record PNEQ01088228.1, on the reverse strand, counting down.
ATAAATAAATAAAAATGATTAATCCTGGGTAACAGGTTGCCAACTTACATAAGCAAACACTTCGTCAGTGATTTCAGCCTTAATATAGTCAAAAAAGTTTAAGACTAATAAATAAAAACTCCACACCATAAAGGATTTGGCAACTTAACTCATCGAGAGTACGGGAATATTCCTCAATATTGTGCGGGAAACCTTGTTTCCGAACCCGCGTGGAAATTTCTAGACGACTCGGAAATTTCGCTGGCGCCTTTATATAAAGTTGCCATAGAGGATATGTAATGAAAAATTACATTACCAGCTGTGTAACATTCCTTTCAATGCATGGAGTAATTTTCTTTTACATGTAGAGTAAAATTACCTCAATTTTTTACAGCGTAAAAAGCAGTTTTAAAGACGCCCTAGCAACTTAGAACTGAGGGCGAAATATGAGGCGGGGAAGGGGGGACGTGAAAGCTCCCTCCGTCAAGAATTTTTATGACCTTCCACCTTAATGGTTAAACATTACACAGTCGCCTTATCACAGCCGGGTCAAACACCTTAGAGATTGTGAACATGTTTGCTCAGACCGTCATAGCTGGAGCTCAAGTGCTTCTGCATGCAACGCAATGTAATAAAATCATCCAAAGACTTAGAGCTGCATGCAAGGCAATGTAGTAAATTCATCCACAGACTTAGGGAAAAGTTAGGATAAAAGTTAACAACACGTATGCGCTGTCTAGTATTCGTCATCTTTTTGTCCCTTCACACACTCATACTACCACATTTTATTTCTCGGTTGGCTCTGTCTTCCGGCAGTGTATTAGTAACAATAATAATAATAAATCGTCTTTATTTGGCACAGTTTTGCTTTTTCTTACGCTATCACACACAAATTATAAAACTATAATGATTCTAAACAAAAATAATTTATACTGTTTGTACGTGGGAAAAAAACATAAAACATAAATGGGACGTCAAACAGTATACGCCAGGCACCCAAACAGAGTTTTAGTAAGTAGCCGAGTAAATTACTCAGCTTCCACAGAAATTAATGAATATCAAGTAAGTTAGTAGGCTAGATATCAAATAAAACTCTTAATAAACTATTTATGAACACATACGTAAACATATAAATATTACCTTTCTACATTATATCGGTGTTTGCGGCGTATTAAAAGGAATATACTTATGAATTACGAAAAAAGATAATAATCACGTGTACTTAGCCTGAAAAACTTAATAATCACGCTAAAAAAGCCTGAAAAACTTAATAAATAATCTCTATTACTTAGTTAACTAAAACTAAGTACCATGCAAGTTTGAGCACAGTATTCTCAGGTCGTACAAATTAAACAACAGTGATGGTTATAGAAACAAATAGTAGTAATCATGTGTAATGGGCCCAGTGTAAGATATGACGTCCGTCTTAAAAACGCATTAAATAAATTAATAAAGCAGTCGGCTGAATTACCGTCACATTTTATTGCTCAACCAGTCTGAAAGAACCCGTCGATAGTCAAACTTTTTATCATGTACAGTGCAAGTGTAGGTTACATCGCTGCATTGTAACTTACATACAAAGGTCAGGAACAGATCCAGCGAGGAAATGTGAAGTGGTTTTGGGGAGGAGGAGGGGGGAGACAAGATATGATACCTTTCTAGAAAACTCGCACAGATACGAAATTGTCAGAAAATGATCATAAATGTTAAAAGTACCTAATGGTTTTAATTGACTAGGCTATTTCCCTAAAGTGTGATAATATTTTATAACGCCTTATCTCATGTTCAAAACTGAAATCTAGACTTCCATCGGCAAAATGGAAAGACGTCCCCTCCTCTGAACAAGTGAAAATCTAGATCTGTCCCTTGTTTAGGTTCTGTTGGAGACTATATATTACACATATCGGCACTCATCGTTCGTACTTTAGTTGCTACTCTTTTTGCGATAATTTGTTTTATGCTTGAATGAGAGCATATATAAAAACCTGTCTGGCGGCTTTGTTAAAATGGTTTTTGCCAGGATAGACATATTTTTCCAAAGCAAGAAGCTATACAGTCTCGACTTTGAAGTCAATTGACAAGATTTCGTTGATTACATAATTAGTTAAAACCATAGTGTTTGCTGCCTTGAAAAAAAATCCGTCAACAATGAGAAGACGATTTTGAACAAAACTGCCAGACAAATGTTCGATATCTGCTCTCGTTTATGCGTAAAACTTAATATCGTCAAAAATGTATAAACTAAAGAGCATGGCCTCAACGTTCATTAAAAGGTGTTTACTAACCTATTTATTGCTCAAATTTGTGACACACGATAACGCAAAGTGTCCTTTATATTTCGCAAAGATGTTAAGACACAACGAACAGAGGAATTATTTATTTAAACTGAAAAGAGTGTTACATATTAAATCTGTAAATTAAATTAAAACAATTAGTTCGGCGAGAGTTGTGTGAAAAAAAAATGGAAACTATATCTCAACATTTTGTGAACTCTCAGCAATGGTTTTTTAATGTGGTTTCACAAAAATACTATTTTTACTTGTAAGAACAGTTCTTTGTCCTGCCCGTTTTTACTGATATTAAATGTCTGCACCACGCCCATATAAATAAACAATTAAGCGTAAGTAGTCTGTACCATAAATTCCGAAGGATCAGAACTTCGCCACCGGATGACATCAGCTGCCGTGCTTCTTCTCTCCCATACTACAGCTGACTCGACTCGGGTCTCGGCCAGCAAAGCAGTGTTGCCAAAATGTGTGGAATTTCGCGTGGAATATATGTATGTGTGGAATGCGTGGAATGCTCCATTTAAAAATAAAATACAAAAGTTATTTTTAAAAATATAATTTATTACTCGTACGTGTAGTAACAAGTATGACAACATTAACGGATTATAACTGAAAACTAAAGTGAAGGCAAAACTTGACGATTCACTTTCCGCAGTAGCAGCCAACTTGGCATGCAAATAAACCAAGGAGTTTTTCACCGTGTGTGTAATAGTGCGACATGTAGCTGCACTGAGAGAAAGAATTGTTTCATTATACTAAATATATTTGTTTGGGTGATGTTTGCTTCAGTTAAACAATATTTTGTAGGTAAGACCAAACTTGGAGTCCTCCAAACAAATTTAATTATTTCCCTCGACCAAATTATTCATTTAACCGCACTTTGTTTGTGCCAAACGTATATTTGGTTACTAAAGGACGTCGAATAAATATTTTGTGTAAACAAACAACTCGTTACAGCTTGCGAACAAAATAATATTGTTAGTTATAAGTGATGTGTTTTGAACCAAAAAATTTTTTTTCGATGGACTAAATGATTTTGTTGGCGAAACTAAATCCATTTGGTTGACTTGCGGAAGATGACAGGCTGGCGTGCGTGAGCGAAAAGATGGCGAACGCTGTATACCTCAACTTTCAAAGTATAAGCTTGTGCGACAAGTAGGACGTCTAAACTGTTAATCAGCATTATTAAAGTATCTTAATTTTAGCTATAACAATTTCAAAGTAGTTTATTCGATCGATCACAACGGAAAATGCTATGAACTTGAAAAACACCGCAGCTGCACGTCTCGTCCTTTGTGCTGCGGTGCACGGCAATAATTTGGTAATCTTATTTGACGTCGTTTACATATTCGCTGACGGAAGACAAAAATGTTTGAAAATAAATCAATACAATCGTAATTTAATATTAGGCCTAACTATTCCTATACAAATAACAATCCTATTATCACAGAAGCACTCGTAGGTCAGTTGGTTAGGTCATGATTAGAAAGAAGTAAACGAAGGGATAATGGATGAAATTCCGGTCCAACCATACTTTTTTTAGGTCTTAAAATTTCAGAAATTTGTTAAGGTTATAAAATATATTTGTTTTTAGTACTTAAAATATTGCTTGCGCATTTAATATGACCAACAAAATATTTTTATGGCCAACTAAATATTTGGTACTGCTAACAAAATTCAGTTATTTGTCTTAAACAAATCGAGAGAACAAAATAATTTGGTACGAGCAAACAAATATCTAATTGCCCCTATACAAAACAAATGATTTGGTTGATTCAAACAAATTTTGTTTGCACAAACAAAATTTTTTTCTCAGTGTGTGGTGTGTGGATTTTGGGATGGTTGGTCTAGCAACACTGCAGTGAGCGATACGGTCGTGTGGTGAGACCTAGTGGTGAGGGGCAGGGGGTGTTTTCCTAGAAGACTTGGACCGCACCGGGCCTAGAACACACACGAGATAGTCACTGTCACGCGGTGATAACGAGGCGCCAACCAGAGTCCCCGCCTATTGTTTCCGGCGACGAAGTTCCTCTCGGGTAGTTTGGTCTGGGCGTGTGCCTCTTGTTTCTCTTATAGATAACGCGGCTCTTCTGGGGCGTAGTGCATGGTCCCGCAAGTATCACACACGCCAGACTTCACGGATAACACGTCGGTAACGTCAGTGGACATGCCGACCCACCCAACTCGAGCTTTGATTGTTATTGAAAAATGCTTGTGCCGAGAGGATCTGCGTTCTTTACTTATAAAAAATACCTAAGGCCGATTGCATTTTTAATACCTCTGACATACTCTTAACGTCACGTTTTTAGCCTAAACATAGCCGAAAACTACTTTTTCAATGCGCTATACATTCTGCATAACTCGGAACTAAGATGGACGTAACTGCGAACTAGGCTAAGACTTTTCGCCTAGGAAGTGCGCCGGTCTCCGTAGCGTAGTCGGTTGGGCGCTTGTCTACGGCGCAAGAGGTCGTGGGTTCGAATACCAACTCGGGAATCGATGTTGTGTAGACCCGTTCCCTCACTTCATCCTCATTGGCTCTTAATACCTATTTGTTAAAGGGTCGTAAAAGTCTCACCTCACCGCCTGATAGGTGTGCTTTATCGCAAGCTGAATGACCATAGTTCAACGAGCTTCAAGAACATGATGGCGAGATATGCAATGGTTAGTGTAGAAAACAAACCTCTAGGTAGACTTAAAATTCCAAGGTCCAATTACGTCCATCCGACGCCTGATGGAACCGCAAATCAAAGACATTGTATGTCGTAGCATATTATTCAAATGTTGTAACAGCAAACTATTCACAGGAGTGCAAACATAGCGATGTACCGTATCACTATTTGTACAATAGCTAAAAACCGCATTGAAGTTACACAAAAAATTAACAAATAATGGTAAAGTAAGCCCTTTTGATGTAATATTTTTAATTTCCCGCCACTCCTAGAAATAAACACAAGAAATAAGCAGTGTAGGCCTATATAAATTCCACAGTACTCTAAAAGTTTGTTTGGAATATTTTTCTCGAAAAGACGAGCTTCAAAAGTTCTCTGTTTACCGCGAACAGCCTGTGCACGGAGTATTTGACGGCAAAAGACTCGTTCATTTGTTTCCACGTGGCTCAATTCGCCAGCAGAAACTGCGTACAGTATTCATCGGTGTTCCGGCAGTTTTGCAATCTTTAGAAACATGAGTAAGAGAAGTTAGAGGTTGAAGTCGCACGTCAAGCATAGGTGCATGCTTTCCGAACGCAGACAAGGCAGGTGAAACGTCGAAGCATGACTGTTTCACGACAGCTGAACGAGCTTGCCGACTCGGACTAACGCAGTGATTTTTCCACATTTCGGCGCGGTATCCACCCACAATGTTCACATCGACAGGAAGTTTTAACTCGGGCTATAGGATCTCCACCTCCGACTCAATTTACAAGGGACGTCGTAAAACTTGCGCGGCATCCGTATCGAAAAGAGAAAGCGGGAGCCAAGAATTGCCCCTAGGGACGCGTATCGAATCGGTACGAGACAGGAGGGGTCAGTGGAAGGAGGGAGATTGACGAAGGACGTGGTTGAAGGAGGGGAGTTCCAGCCCAGAGAATGAATGTCCTTTCTGGGAGGGCGGTTCTGGATCCTGGCGGGACAATGCACTACGGTGAGGGGCAGAGGATCGCCCACTAAAATTCGTCACGGCCGAACAATTGCCTGTGGAAGCATACTGTTGTGAAGGGATGGTCTGCAACCCTGGTGTGCCCGATGGAAGCCTCAAGGTCTGCCCGTCCCTTGCAGACACGCAGTTTACTACTAGACTCTGAGGGCTTCAAAAACTTTCCAATCAGCCACCAAGATTTTTTACTTATTTGGAAACTATTTAACAGCACTGTAAAAATTATACACTACTGTCATATCCCTCAATGTTTTTGACTTATGATTCATCACGCAAGGATAACAAAACTCTTGAAACATGCTGAAATAATTCAATAACTCTCAAGGATGTTTTGAAAACTTAACACATCAAGTCAATAATTATGACCGTGCAAACCACAAAGACACGTCGACAGCTGAACGTGTAGAAATGTACTGACGTACTTGATACAGAAATCAGTAGTTTTCTATACGTTCAAATGTCCCGCAGTGTTAGTGGCTTACATATTTGTAATTATACAGGTTTCGTCAACAAAGCATAAGCAATTATGTATATGCATAAGCCCATACATTCTTATACTGAACAATCCGCAACTAAAATAATATTTTTTAACAATTTAATTGGGGCCAAATATATTAAGTTTTGCGAGAGATGAAAATTTTACACTGGTATTTAATTACATGGCAGTTTTCAAATTTAAAATGGTAAAGATGTGTGCAAAATGGCTGGGAGAAAATTTTAGCAGTGCTCACTTTATCGTGAACATCCTATATTATAGGATCAAACACAAAAGAACCAGTATGAACTGCATTGCCGCACCTCGAGACTCGTCTGCCGTGGAAACATGGGTTCACATGCAATGATCATTCACACCGCGCGAAATTAATTTAAAATTCGACACGAAAATTAAAACTACAGCTTCAACAGAACCTAATAGTCCATAGCCTCAAATTTTCGGAGAATCAATGGCGTTCGTTCGGCGTGAGAACATCAAAGCTCCGCGTGGAAGAACACCAATCAGCACTACGAACCTTGAAACATTTCCACGGAACGTGTTTTAGCACAAGACACAATGGGATTATTCTTAAATCTTCGCACTGAGTACCGCATACTAGGGTTACTTTGACCCTGAATGGACCGAAGTCACCTTGGTTTACACTGTTAGAACCATCTCTACATAGGTTTACGATTTTATGACGGTTAGTTTGATTTCCTATGAACCTACGAAAATAATGTGTGGTCAGACCTAAAAACAGAGATCCTAAACCTCTAGATAGTTAACTACAGTCAGGGTTACATGTAGTAATTAAGTAGAAAAAATAAAGTTTGGTTCATACCTAAACATCAGACGTAAGAAACTAATTGGGTAAGTACCGCGTCTCTAAGTTCAAATATATTGTTTCCGTGTCCTGTATTCGCATTGTGTTAGATTTTGATCCACATGGGTTGGAGCCCCATGGCCTTAGTCGTCTGTGCCCTAGACAGCTGCCTAATTTGCGTAGGCAGAAATACGCCGTTACATGTAGCGGTTCATCTTCCGTGCATTTCTATGATATTCCTCCAGTTGCAATGAAACTTCGATGAGTTGTGTGCGCGCCTGCGAAGGTGTATGAAAAAACTAAACAGAATTAAAAACATCTGCGTGCGTCAGCGAAGGTTCCTGCCAAATAAATATTCTATGGGCGGAGGGACAAAACGGGGTACACCGACAGAACAGAGTAGCCTAAAATATACTGGGCATTGCAACGGGACAGCTAAGTGTAATATAAACAGTGCTGCCTGTGATGAAGTTTCTACTTCATGGGTGCCTAGATCAACCAGGTCAAATGGGCCGAGGGGGAGGGGGACCTGCTCGTGCCCACACGTCGCACGCGCGCCCCCAGGGGTCAGCGGGGTCAACTGGACCTGATAGGACCGGGTTCACAGGTCGCCGCGGGCAGGCCGATTGCTGCGGGCCAGATACACCCAAGCTGCGCGCGATCTCTTGCATCTCATTGACCATGCCCTGCGTCTCTTAACAGTAATATCATGTCTTCATTTGTCGTAGTTAGGCCATGGCTCCTATCTACACTGATTTTCTCAATATTATTTTTTAAATCCGAAAAGCGGCTATGTTTCTGTTAAAATACGGGCAACAGTCCAGTTAGGTTGCAGTAACTATTTTGATTGTTCCTATAACAATGTGTTCTGTAGAAGTAACAATTACTACGTTTAGAGTAACAGCTCAATCCAGATTGAACTAGGAGAGAACTAAAGAATCTTGATTCAAATTTTACTTTCAACACTTTCCTACTGGACTGAAGTAAGAGTGGAGTGAGTAATCCAGTCCAGTTGGCGAGGTGGCCAAGTTCAATCCAGTCCGGAATTTTACGGTAAAAGCACGAAATCTGTTCTGTGGAAGGAGTAAAGAGCATCTGTATTTTACAGCTCATACTGTTACTTCTACTGATAGATTGTTGTAGGAACAACGTAGATAGTACCGACAACAATACTTTTCTGTCAGTGTGGCTGAAAATTGAAGCCTATTTTTAGTGTCAGCATTATATATATATATATATATATATATATATATATATATAATTTTAGTTATTTTTTCTTTAATTCGATAACTAACCAAAAGCGAACGATTTTTTTACACAAATATACACGGTAAAAGAATTTTTCAGCGTACCAAGGTGACGATTTTACGATTTAAATAATAATGATCTCTTACAATAAACATTTACAAAGACTCAATTGACAGTTACTACCGTAGGTAGAAACAATACACTATGTTGGATAAAGTTTACAAACCAAAACCTTCTGAAGGTTCACCGTTGGAAGATTTCATACGATTGATTTTCCGATAAAAATAGATGAATAAACCAGTGTCATAGATAGACAGGCGACGCGGTATCTAAGCAGTGCGGTGCTTTTATGTGCCACAACCACACATTTCTGAGCACAAACGTGCAACGTAATACAAGCCCAGATACCAGCATCCCGAGAACTGAGGCGGCCTATAAAATCTAGTTTTGACTTGGCTTTACCTACACAACGCCTGCGCCTACTCCCTCCCGAGGAAGACTTGTACACGAGCTGGCTTCAGAAAAAGACAGTAGACTTCTGGAGGACGCCCAGCACGGAACTACCGCGTTCCACGTTACGCTCTATCGATGTTCTACTGGTGGGTGACGGATAACACTGCCGGAGGGGCTTACAATAACTCACACCTGCTGGACACATCACTGGAAAAAATCACTGTTGGTGCCATCATTACGTGTATATAATAATACATTGGCTATTTGACGTAGATAGATTTTAATGAATCAATTTTAAAATAAGTTACTTTATTATTCATTTTAGTGTTACTATCTCCGATTTGAAGACGTAGTTAAAATTGTTTTTTATCACTTTTCTATTGCACGTAACTGCGCAAGTCATGCGTATTGTTCATTTCATTCTTGCTTGTTGTATAACTTGTCGATAATGTTTACTATAAGCAGCAACACTATTCTTGGACATTCATTTCATTTTGTCTGAGTTTTGTCGTAGCTGTCCACTGTATTAATTTTACACTGATAATTTAATATGTTTAGTTATTATTTTTTATTGTTTATAGTTGTGTTTCAATTCATTTTTACTGTTACCCTTATGTATGTGATACGTTGTTTGAAATCTTTTTATGCGCAAGAGAAGGCATTTTAGCCAACTTCGAAAAAAAAAAGTCTTAAAAGGAGACAAAATTATACGGTCAGACGCTCAAAGCATTGTAATGAATAAATATGACAACTAAATGACCAAAAATCAAATGAATGGACGAATATTGCACAGGAACAGGCATTTGTTTGAGCAATAATGACTCGCCATATATTATGTGCGGTTTCGTCTGGAGATGTTACTAAAGTGAGCTTAACAGTGGCTGTTAAATTTTCAAGTGGTGAATTATTTTATTCAGTTATAATTATATATTTTTAGGGTTAAATATGGCCATTTACTCGCATACTGACGAGACACGGCACAAGAACGACCGACATATTTATTTCCACCAAAGTGTTATGCGGGCCAGAAAAATAAGACAAGCCATTTGTACTGACTTCCTGCCGGGAGAAAAGAGAAAATTCTGGTCACCTCGAGGAAGTAATTTTTCCCTGACACGAAGTTACATGAAAAGACTGTTACTTGGCATCAGTTGCACGGGAAAGCGGGAACTGGGTCATTATATTTGAACATGATGTTTCCGTCGTAACAGACAGTCTACAAATCCCTCCGCTGTCAGGTCACTGGGTTACTTCGACCAGTCCCGCTACAAAGTTTAAAAATGAATTCCTTCCCAAGCTTTTCATATCCAAAAAAGAAGCAACGCCGGATAGATTACGCGAAGAGAACTGACTGGTTACAGGTAATTTGGGATAATGTGTGCATTTTTGAAACCCTAGTCACTTTATTCCTTTTTGATAATTTGTAAATTCCTGCACCTATTCTAAATAAACAAAGTAACCTAAGTCGCCTAGCAATCAAAGTAAGTAGATTGCACCGTACTCGAAAGTTTACCTGGAATCACTATAAGTATTTTCTTTTAATTATTATTCTAGGCAAGGGAGACTTAAAAAGTGCTCACGTGATCACGAAAGACCTGATGGATATCTGTACCTCGCAGACATAAGACACTATGTCTACTTTTTCTGAAAATTCAATTTTTCAACATAGACATAAACACAGTTTTAAGTACTTTAAGGGCATACAACACAAAGTCCATATGATATCAAAAACAGCATTTTTGGATGTTAAAAAGGCTGAATTCTCTACTGAATCACTCTCTTCAAACTACTCTCCTAAAAAATATTATTTTTTGACATAGTGCCTTGTGCCTCCGAGGTATAGATATATTTATTTTCCTTTTTAGAAGAAAAACGTTAAATTGGCGATTATACCGCAAATTCTATCTACTTTGTGCTAGAGTACACACATAACAATTGAGCTGGAAAAGTATATAGGTCATTCGGAATAAAGTGAGCACTAAAAATTTAACCTTTGAAAAATATCACTAGCCGTTACTGTATATAATTCAACATTAACTATAGTTGCCTTGCTGCTTGTTTGGTTGGCAGCGAAATTATGCGATATAGTTCCGTGTGTTTTCCTATTTAAATACAACAATACAGTAACAAAATCAACCAAAATTGACAATAATTGTATTGTATGTAATAAATAAAAATTTTATTAAACTGTATAGATTCATACTGACAGCACAATTTATCTCAACACGCGCAAACATCAAGTGACGTGTCCAGAGAGGTGAGACACGTGCCGTCATTTGCGTTACGCGCGTAAAGATACGAATTCACAAAAAAAATTATTTAGCTGGGTTCTTTTTTTGAGTGTTCACCTTATCCCGAATCGCCTATAGTTGGGTCACAATTTGTTGGGCAAATTATGAATATAAAAAAATTTGCCATACACATTGCGGCGTAATTTTATGTTACCAGCTAAATCACACGGTGTGTACTGTAGCAAAATGTAAATAGCATTTGAGGTATAATCGCCTATTTAATATTTTTCTTCTTAGAATTCCAAAAAAGGGAAAAATAACAAAATTGAATATGGCGACAGAAATCGAGCCTTAAGGTGGCCGCCTACCTAGACCTCCGAGCAGCGTGCAGAGCGTCGGCCGTTACAAGATTATTCGAAAACTGCTCAACGCGCATGCGTGGTATCTGCTTAGTAATTGCATTCAAATAACGTTATTTATTTATTTACTTATTTCGTCTTTCATTTTCTTGGCGAAGTTAAGGTTAAAATACCTTCTCTTACACTTAACCAAATTTTAAACAAATGGCACATGCACAAAGTAGCAATAAAATGAGTTGAAATGTAACTAGAAACAATACAAAATAGTAACTAAATATATAAAATTGATGTAGTTAAAATAAAATAAGCAGGCAGCTGCGATGCAACTTAAAATGAAAACTAATCTAAATAATGAAACAAACTTGCAGCTTACAGCATACATTATCTATATAAGTTATTTAACAAATACGAATACGTGTGTATTCCCATTTCAGGTTAACCCTATGATTAAAAATTAAAACGTGTATTATTGCAGCCGAAAATTGCAAAATTAAATGTTTCTGCGGTCTCTTTTGGTGATAAAATTGGCGCAAGAATATTTTTAATATGAAAATCTTTGCGCAGATTATTTATTTTAGCCTTTTCTCAGTGTGTAATAACGATTTATGTTTAATATTAGGTCATAAAACGATATGGTCTCATAGAGACGAGTTACTGGCGAGAACACTGCATGCCAGTTCTGTGACTTGCGCCTAGAGGCTAGATTTAGGAGTCAAGTATGTTCGCCCAGGCGGGCACCGTAACGCCACGAGGTCCTATTTATGCTCATTTAGTAAGTTTTATATTTTGAATTCTTAAAGAAAGCAAATATCGCAAAACCGTTATATAGAAATGTCGCAAATTATTTGTACTATGTTACCTAAATAAAAAACATAGGTTTTTTTATAACTTTGGCTAGTAATTTACTTTAAGAAAATTTAATTAAGTCGATGATTAGCTAAAATTACAAAAAATTAGGCTACATAGTAGGTATACAATCAAATTCCAACATTTCTATGTAACGGTTTTTCGATATCTGCTCCATTTCAGGATTTAAAAAATTAAACTCGCCAAAACAGCATAAATAAGAACCAGCTGCCTTAATCACTAACTTAATGCACAAAATACAAGACAGCTACAGTCAGTCCTACAGCAATCTATTTTGAGGGTAATTAAACGAATCAAAAGCGCTGACCTGACGCAGCAATTGCATTCCGTGGCCTTTTCTCCCCAAAGGTATTGATGAGAATACTTTAAAACTCTGTATTTCTAGTGTGCGAGAGGTGTCAGGGCATGTCCATATCTACGAGCTAGGAAATCAATGGAACTATACGCGACAAATGTTCAATAGTTATGCTAACTGTAATTTGTGAGTGTACATTTGTATAACGTTGAGGCTATAAAATGGTCATTATAAACTGAGTACTCAGTAGAACATGTAATCAATTAAAAATATGTTTTATTGGGCCAATATATGTTAACTTTTGAGTGTTGAAACGTTTATACTGGTTTTTAATAACATGGAAGTTTTCATATTAAAAATAATAAAAATAACTGCAAAACGGCCGAAAGAAAACTTTTATGCAGTGCTCACTTGATTGTGAACGACATATAATCTCACGTTTTACGACAGTGAAGGACTCGAGAAAACAAAATGAGCAAGATCTTCATTTTACCTCTGGATTCGTCCCTGGCAGTGATGTTTACCAACCCGCTAATCACGCAAAAACTCATCTCCAAGAACGACCGCTAAACTAGGTGCAGGCAGGTAATGTTCACAGGTCAACGTCCTCTCGTGCAAAAGGTACTATGCGCGCTGAAAACATCCTCCTGGCATGCCAACGAGCAGCCAGTGTTTCTAAAGGCCCTTACACACGATCAAATATTTCTTGAATTTAAATCATTGAATATCACTAGGATTCAAGAAATTTTATTCAATAAATATCGAAGGTCCCACTTGAAAAGTTATCACACAATTTGTAAACTAATGATACAGAAAACGAATACTGTAGCTATTTTACAATTATCTACAAATCCTGCACGACCGAAACTTATTTGGTTTATCGAATACAAAATGTCTCATTTTTTATAAATTAATTAATATAAATAATATAAGTATTTATATTTATTGTGCTGTAACTCACATACAGAACTGCCATAAAAACTTTTTTCTGTTCATAAGTATTTCAATTCAAACATGTTCGAAACGAAAATCTTTGGAATAAACATTCAAGGCATTCAATAAATTGAAAGACAAAATGGCCACGGTAATGACATCAACATGGCGTCACATACCATTCAAGAAATTGAATTCAATAAATTTTACAGAAAATTGAAGAAAATTTGATCGTGTGAAAGGGCAGTAAGTGAAAAAAGATGCACAACTTATTCAGAATCAGTTGTCCAAATGGAGATGTATGCAAAGTCACAGGGTGGGTTATCACAAGCTATGTTTAAATGACCGATGTTTTGTCTGTTTTGCTTTATTAAAAACAAATATTTAGAATTTTTTGAACCGCTTGGCTCAGCGGCCAGAGTCCATGGTCGGTGGGCGTATGGTCCCGGGTTCGAACCCCGGACCGGGAGGAAAGTTTACAGTTACCTTCCCGGGTCAAGGACTGGGCGTTGTCTCAGAAGTACAGGTCGGAACACTGAACTATTCAATGCTTTATCTTTGACCCCCTTATGACAGAACTGCTGGTGCCACTACCACAGTGGCGCTGTTGTAAATTTCGTTATTTTAATCAAAACTAACATGTTAAAAAATATTCTGGTTAAACTTATGTATGTTTCTAGTATCTGTACTTAAAAAATATAATACTTTTAATTTTGAAAAAATAATTACTAGCACGAGTGTGCTAGTGGAGTCACCATTTTTTATTCATTTTTACGGATAATAAAGGAACTACAATCATCAGTCATAAAGGGGGTCAACATTGTATACCAGTGTCCATATCTGAAATTCTAAGGCAGTGGTCCCCTCCCCACTATACTGCAGAAGGCAATGGCGAACAATTCACCCTCGACAATTCGCGCATTGAGGGGGTCTTCTCAGAGCCAAACCAACCTACGACCTGAAAACTCATCATCATTTACGATATATACCTATATTATAACTCTCTAGTAAAATACGTTTCACTGCGATATTCCTAAATACATATCCTGCAAATCATTTTGGCGCAATTAATAAAACATCTAAAAACCTTGATTCTGGCAGTTTCAGAGTTATCAGGTAAATGAAAAAAACATACGAATATTGGTGTACATATCATTCGTTCACTACACAAATGTATGTATAAGTACATTAATTAGTTTACCGAGAAAATAAGTTCTATAATTATGTACATATTTCTGTCTAAATTTTATTGAATCAATTTTAAAATAAGATATTTTATTATTGAATCTAGTGGTACTGTCTCATATTTGTAAACTTTTCTTCTAACGTACTTTATTGCACAAGTCTTTTGTATTACTATCTCATTCTTGTTTGTTAAATAACTTATAGAAAATGTATGTTGTAAGCTGCAAGTGTATATTCCAGGATTTAGATTAGTTTTCATTTACGTTTTGTCGCAGCTGTCAGTTTTTTTTTTTTAACTACGTCAATTTTATATACTTAGTTACAATTTTATATTGTTTCTAGTTAGATTTTAACTCATATTTTGCTACCTTTGTGCATGTGATATTTGTTTAAAATTTGGTTAAGTGTAAGAGAAGGCATTTTAGCCTTAACTTCGCCAAGAAAATGAAAGACGAAATAAATAAATAAATTATTTTTGAAGAGTTTCCCTAGGCTAAACTCGTTCATACCGTGACCAGCGTGTACGTAGCGTTAGACCGCACGCGAGGCTTATAGCAACAGTAGAAGGCTCGCTCAAGGTCTGTGGTCAGCGGTCGCCTCGTGATCAGCAGTTACAGGCAGTGAGGAGACCAGAGGCGGTTATTTTGAGTCACGAGATTAGCCTGCGCAGAGCTACATTTATTTATGCGTTTTACAATGGTGAAGTCAAGGCATTTTTCCTTCTCTTACACGAACAAACTAATATTATAATTACTCTTGGATTTTAATAATTACAAGTACAATAATATTAAGTACAAAAGTGACAACACTATTCTGCCAAACGTTACACCTAGTCAACAATAGGAATAATTAACAGAGGTCTAAGATTATAATAACGCCAAACAAAAAATTACCTCAGCAATATAAGTTCATAAAAAAACACCGTCAACTACTTGGTTGGGTACGTTCACTTAGCACCGTCGGACAACAACGGACCATCACGCCATGCACGCGGAACTAACGTAAGATTAGTTCTTGTTTCTAGTTACGTGACAGGGAGTGCGGAAGAAGTCGTAAATAGTAAACTTACCAATTTATTGTACTCTGAAGAGAAAAGGGGGTGGGAAGACAAGTTAATCAGAACAAATGAGATGTTCTCTTGCAAAAAAAAACTGTTTGAAAGAAAAAAGTAAACAATATGCAACTTTTGGGATAAACGACTCAGCACTAATAAATATACAATACTCATTTATGGCCGGAATGTTTTGAGAAAGCAAAAAAGATGCTATATAGAGGACACGCAAAATTTTAAACAACCCATCTAAAGCCACGGCCTTTTCTACAAAAAGGTTTTGAAAAACATCACCATGCCATAAAGTCGTTTTGGCCAACTGTACGCATTAACGAATTTACCTCGTCCCTATTTGTGTGTGTTCTCTCGTATTTCTTCATTCAAAATGCTGATTTGACTTTCGACAGCCTTCATACGTATGCGGAAACTCACCGAACCAGCAAATGCATGCAAAGACATGAAGATTAACTTGCGCTTCGTGGTGAAGCTTGCTAGATAGAAACACCCACCTGTTCTATAACATCAGTTTTTTTTTGTCAAACTTTCCCTCACGCAAAGTAACTTAATGATGTTACATAAACGTCGTGTAACTTGAGGCACCATTGAATTCACCGTTGTTATGGTTTTAAAAAATCCCCCCCCCCCCCCCAACCCGCCTCTTTCACACGTAGTCAGGAGTGAGGTAAATAGTGGAACCCATTAGGGCGTTTGCGCCGAAATGAATAAAGAAAGGGCTTTCTCTTTAGTTTTCAAAACAAGTCACCAACGCTTACATTCACCCCAGATGTAGAACGTCATATATAAACAGCTAACAAAAGGTTTGTGATCACGGAACTTACTCGCAGGCGCAGTTCAAACAAACTTAAACAGAAGCCCATATGCCTGGGGAAGTGGAGTAGGTGCCAACATAATAAGTACTAGTTTTAAGGCATCATAATTTCGTTGGGGGAACTTTCATCGTAAAGTAAGATTTTTTGTTGTTTAGACACTGCTCAGGTTAAGTAAAAATGGGCTTTACGTCTCAACACTCGTCTGCAGCGAGGCCGATAGAGACGGTTACTTTATATGGCTAATGACAAGTCGGCCGTGAACTCAGTCTCGCTCGCCTGCAGCGATTTCGGGAAACGATGGAAAACTGAAATCAGGATGATCGGAACCGTCAACCGGACCCAAATCCTCCCGGATACGAGTCCAACATGTTATCGAAGCGCCACATCTATCGGTGTTTATGCATGGCATGGTTTCAGTGCTCAATATAGACTGTTCACTAAAAACTGAACACTCAGCAGAACATGTCATTAATTAAAAACATGTTTTATTGGGCCAATATAAGTTAACTTTTGTGAGTGTTGAAACGTTTACACTGGTTTTTAGTTACGTCGAAGTTTTCATATTAAAAATAGTGGAGATGGCTGCAGAACGGCTGAAAGAAAACTTTACGCAGTGCTCACTTTATCATGAACGGCCTCCAGGGACGGCCAACCCTATGCCCGCGGGCCAAACACTGGCCCGCCACTGCATTTTAAACGGCCCGCCACAAGCTGAAGCATTTGTATAATATTTCAAAGTTACTTACTCTGACAGCAAACATATTTAGATAATGATTTCATATTTGGCAACGCTCCTTATCTAAATACTGTGGAGACAATTCTCTGGTATACTACTGTAAAACAGTTCCTTAGTGTTCAACTCATAACAAGTATTCAACGTGAAAGTTTTTTTGTCGTGGCCCGCGACATTATTTGGTTCGACTTTTGGGCCATAGCTTGGAAAAGGTTGGTCACCCCTGGCCTACACCAACTCCTAGTTATTGGATTTACGTAAAGAAATTTAATTTTAACGACGATATTTAGGGCAGCAACACTCCCACTACAATCAATTTGCGGACAATTGAGTGTGTGGACATATACAAACAAAAGTAAGAACACCAACTGAAACTCTACACATTTTTTAGGTAAAACTGCACAACATCCACGGATAATTATATTTGGCAACTTTATTAACAAACATTTACCGAGAACGATGGATTCGTTTAGCGCAATCTGTTGCGCAGCAATTAATGTACGAGAATACGGCGTCGGCGATTGTTCTTCAGAAATACGTGACTAGAGAAACTTTTTTTGCTCAGATAGTTCAACTATTATCCAGGGGTTTCTTTTGTAAATTGGCTTCAAGAAAATGCTCAGAATTCGAAACTGCTGTTTTACATGCAAATTATGTATTATGCCCTATTAAACAGAAACACAAACTTTGACGTACATTTTATGAGTTGTAAGCACATAAATAAACATAAATTCTACCGATACATAAAAAAGACTAACTTGTCGAATTGCAGACGTGAAGCCAAATACACACACTTTTTTTCCTTCTAGGAGGCGGGACAGACAGAAACAAGTGACAAATCTGTTCAAAGAGGGAGGTTGCGAAAACTGATATCTAGCAGGGCGCGCCCAGGCGGCGCCGAAGTGGTGACCTCCACGTGTTCTCGACAAGGTGTCTGCGTCGTGGGTGGGGGAAGTGAGTGAAGGAAGACGCCGCCTGCAACATATCAGGGAGTGAGGGCCCTCGACGTAACTTCCTGACTGTCTCCCTCCCTCAGGCAACCCCTCGAACCACCCGATGACAACCGTGAAGCAGTCACCCCTCCACAGCCACACAGGAAAGTTCGAGGGCAACCCCGCTGTTGTGGGTAGAAAACAACCCATCCCCTCCTCCCCTTCTCTAGTCATCGCACGTCTCCTCTGGGCTCTCGGATTTCCGTTTTTACGCACCTCTCTCCTAGCTTAGCTTCAACCGTTCTGCTCCATTCCAACAACCACATGCTTAGGATGAAGAATAAGAAGGGAAACAAACAACCCTGCTAAGTCCTCCAGAAACTGTGTAGGTTTGATGTGTAGATATTTCGCAAGTTGAAGATTTTCTTGGTAAGACAGTATCCATTTGGTTTCTGTGTCGATGAAACAGCAGTCTTATATTCCTCATTACATACGCGAGTTTATTATTAGTGACAACTATCTCTTCAAATATGGTCACTTTACTGAGAACAGCATGTAATCAAATGATGCAAATGGCCGACACTCGAGCGGCTCTATTTTCGGAAAAATGGTATGGGAATGATATTTGTATGCAAAATGAAACTTTGTCAATATACTAGAGACACAACTAACTGTATGGTAACCAAAACAATCACAATGATAGTTGTATGGGCTAGGTAGTCTAATGAGAGCATGCCTACTCCACAGCTCGTTTTTTTTACTGGGGTTCGAATCTCGGCCAGTCCTGTAATTTTTTTTTAAACTTATTTATACGATCTGTTACTGTTTCAGACTAACTTGCCTGTTTGTCAAAAATATTTTATTTGTAATATACACGAGTATAAATACAATATCTATAAACTATTTTCATAGCTAGTAAATGTGTTAATTGCTTGTAATATGCTATCAGTGACATAAACATCCACAAACTTTGCTGTAATCTTATTATTTTTTGCAATTTCGTGTTATGATACGATAGAAGCTGGCGTGACATATTTGGTAGCTGATAACAATTGTCGACCTTGTCTATAGAACAACATACAAGCTAAAGAAATTTTCTGTACACACGCATCACACACTTTAGTTCGTCCTGGTAAATATTAAGAATCAGTAACCATCGTGTACCGGACAAACTAATGGTTTTACAAAGTTTATTAATAAAACATGTTTCTACGGTGGTGAAAAGTAGTCGTACAGGAAGAAAATTGTAGTTTACTTACCTATTTTGAAATTTGCCGTTTATCGTAGAAATTGTGTCTGACTCCCTGTTTTACGTGCTCGCCATGATATATGTTTATGTGTTACTAGCGCTCCTAGCATTATCTATTGAAAGTAGGGCTAATACGTTACTCAACTGTTCTTTTGTCCTGCGCAAGTATTAAAAGAAACTGTCATGCTGCTAACACGTGTTTTCACGGCGATATGTGCGTGTATTAAGGGAGAATTTGACTGACCGTTACAAGAGTGTTTCAAGGCATGCTAGTGGTGTGTGTTTTGTGGCCGTTTTATAATTTGGAGCTTTCGTGGATAGTAGGTATTACTTGAATTTTGCTGATTGAGACACAGAAGTGAACACGTTTTGGCATCTAACGTGTGTGGAGAGATATTAACGAAGGTACTGCGACGAATGCGTAATTATTGATTGTGGCGAATGATTTGTATCCGGCATCTAGTTGTGTAAGTACTGATCTTTAGTTATAATAATTTCTGTAGCTTAGTGTGCGAATGGTATCATAGTAGTTTGTGGTCAATATTATGTTTTAGATACGGTAGTATATGGTCAACAAGCGTACAACATGAATTAAATACGTTATTCAATTTGTCCGGCTTCTATTACCATTAGAATGTGTTAAATATCTTTCAGAATGGATATTGAAGACGTGTGACATTGGTTCAATATGCATACAATGTGAATTTAATATGGTAGTTATTCAGTTCAGATGTATTTCAGGTATAAAGTTTTTAATGCTTATGTACCAGTACATTAGTGCAATACGCGAATCATAGTGTTGCGTGCCATGTTCCTGGAGGCCAGTGGTCGGCGGCTGTTTCGTAACACCTTGAGGGCTGGCCGATGACTCAAAGCCCGGGTGGCTCATAGTGGGAAACCCGCCTAAACTACGTCATAGATACCTGTCCCAACTGCGTCTTAACCCTTCGAGGGTGGCCTACGTGACTAAAAGCATATCCGAAACATGATGAAATATCTATTTTTAGACCCC